>VWYK01094042.1:20161-35457 GCA_013399775.1 Semnornis frantzii
TGAACCTCCAGCCATGCACAATAGTGAGTGCTGGCTTGTTACATACTAAGACAGGTGCTTTAGTGGCTGCAGGGCTCACATCATTAGGCGCACACAGAGCTATTAATCATTTCAGTTTACTCTGAGGCACAAACCTGAATTAAGTCAGGCCATTTTCCTAAGCAAAACAATAACTTGATTGTAATAGGTACGGCAAAACAGTTTTGAGAGGCAGAGTTTCAGAAACTAGAGCAACTCCCCCCATCAAATAATCAGGCAAGGCAAGTAAATACACTGTAATTTAAGAACTGGGAGGTTTAATAATTTGCTTTCAGTGAGGGAAGAAAATTAAAGATAATCTTATAACCTCACATAGCCTGTTTCTATCAGATGCTGGATTCTTCAATATGGAAAAAAAACAAACCAGTATGCTCATTTACATTCTGTGATCTGTAGCATCAGAGTCATCCCAGTGATATGAACAGTAGGGCTTTTTTCCCCCAAAATGTGGATTTTCAATTAGATTTTTTAAAAAAATTTATCAAAATAAAGCATAAGATCAATTTCCCAAGTATTTTTGGGTGTTGATTTTATGGTAACTTTACACAACAAAAGGACAACACTGTAGTTTTGTTGGAAGCAACATAAAAAGGGGTATTTAAAATCGCATTAGATACTTACAGATGTTTATCTATTATTTGAGTTACATATATTTTTAAAATGTGGCTGCAACACATATGTACTTAGAGAGTTTAATGTACTTGGCACCCAGGGATTTGGGGAATGAGATGCAGACTGTTGAAAATATTAGTAAGTTCTAGTATCATAATCTGTCTGTTAAAATTGTCTTAGTCCTTTTGTTCCATCATTTGATCAAAACACCAAACTTACTGGGAGACCTGAAATAAGATATCTGTTTCTGTGGGGAATCTAGGGCTTTATACATTCATAAGGTACCTCTCAAATTGTAAAAGCTACCTCTACCTTCATGGAAAAAAAATGCATGGAAATCAGACCCTCAACCCAGAATGAAGCTTTAGAAATCCTGCTGAAAGGATTAGCATCCTTCTAAACTTTGTACTGCTACATCAAGTAGATGAACAAGAAAATATTTGTGTGAAATACTGCTTTGTACAACACAATATAGCTGGAAACTACATTAAGAGTTCCTTGTAACTGCTGCAACTGTCCATCGCAGAACAAGGAATAATGCAAAGTCATCAACATAGTTAATTATAGTTCATAACAGGTCTATTATTTAATGAGAATTCTCAACAGGAAGGTGGAAGACACTCTGCATTTCTTCCCATGTGACAATCACAAGGATTACCAGAGACATCTAGAATGTGGATTACAATATAGCACATCTGTTAGACTAGTAGAGTGCCATGACCTACCTTAGGGTGTTCACCTAGCAATAACTACACTTACTGCGTGTACATTGTCTCAATGTGAGCTTCTTCACAAAAGTTCCATCTCCCGTGTCCCCCTGCCAGCTGTGTGCTCCCAACACTTTCCTTAGTCACACAAAGCAGACAGCGCATCAGTTCATCTCTTTTACTCAACCCCAAATTACATCTGGTTGAAAACAACTGAACACAATGAGTCGTTTGTGGTCAGTTCAACAGCTGAGCAGACAACCCTCCTAGTCCTGTGTCTGCAGCATCAGATGTATGAGAAGTGATGCAGGTAGCAGGTAGGTCACACAAAGTGCATCCTAAAAATGACCCCTCAGCTCAGACATTTGCAAAGAAAGAAGTATGTTACAGCAGACTCAGTCTCAGTTTGCTGCTATGGCTTGCCTAGGACCAAGGGATGGCAGTGAGGGCTATTAAAGAACTTGCTTTATCAACTTTGTCTTGGTATAACCTGTCCTTGCAGCATATCAAAGAGTCCTCCAGGGACCTACCCCTCATAGCAGGCAAAGAACAGCCCTTTGAGCTCCTACAGGGCACAAGACCAGCAGGCTGCATCCCTTCAAATGGCAGCCCAATGACCATCTGCAGAGTGGGGCTCAGCATACTTGTATCCTGGACATGAAAAATACACCTTTTCAAACTTGTGGTAACCTTGATAAATTTGCAAACCGGGCCCTCCTCCTGCTTGTCTGTCTCTCACACTCAGTCTATCTTTGAGAAAAAGGAGCTAGAAGAGCTTGTGGAAAACTTTGCACACAGTAGCACTTGAAAAAAGGATAAGAAGGAGGTGTTGATGAATACTCTACTGGCATAATCTGCTTCCACAGGAGATTCTCATCTGGCTGATGTATTCCATTTCTGACACACTACTGAAAGGACAGTGCAGAAACAGATTTTTTTTTTTAAATAGATGACAAGATTTGCCAGGGAATTTGGTACCAATGTACATTCTAGGTAGACTTTATGAAGTGTGAAATGATGGCCTAGAGCTGGTCTTAGGGAACTCAGAGGTAAAATTCCATAAACAACAGAAGGAGAGTAAACTCACTATTGACTACTTTTGAAGAGTCTGACTATTTCACAGTAAGACTATTTACTTTCTAAATGTCATGCTCTCTATATATAATAAGAAAACTAAGAGTTCCAAAGAGCCACTCCTGCTCAAACTCCAGTTAAAAGAGAAGCATTTTGAATACATTTAATGGAGTCCTACTGAAGCCACTGCTCTAAAATTGTATTAATGCCCTAGCTGATTGAGCCTGAATAAAGCATGTACTTGTATTTAAATGCAGTAGCAGAATTTCTCTGGAACTAAAAAACAGCAACTCTGGTTGCCACCCTTTCAGCATAGAAAGAGGTGGACAAGTGACTGTGGCCAGGAGGAAGCCATTCTCACTCCATAAGCATCAGGCAACTGGATGATTGCAAAGCTGCCTGAGGCTCAGAGAAATCAGCCTGGTGACATGCAGAGCAGATGCTGAAAGTCTGACAGCTGGAAATGTTGGAAGCACTTGTCATCAGGAGGTGGCAGGAAGCTTTGTCAGCTGCAGAAGAGCTTGGGTGTTTGTTGCTAGGGCAGCAGAGAGGGTTTTGACAGAAAAGTGTTGGCAAGCAATGGCTAGAGATAAGGGTGCAGATGTCTGGGAAGGCAGTGGAGGGCTGCTGCTTCAAGTTTATCTTTAGTTAGGGATACAAGAGGTCACAGCAAACTCCAGTTTGGGGCAAGGGCTTGCATCCTCAAGTCATCTGGGGCTAGCTTAACTGCAGAGGGAACTGTTGGTTTCACATCTCATGCTCATTCTCAGTGTTGTGGTAACAATGCTACAGTTAGTAGGGAGGTCACAGGTAGGGAAGGAAGAAAGGAATGGGGAGAAGAAATGTTCATCTTTGGGAAAAGTTAGATTCACTAGACCTGACCTTGAGAACCCAAAGGACCAAAGTTTGCATGCACTTAGGTTTGTGCCTGGCAAAGCACCTTCTTTTTGTATTTTACTGTCCTCAAAGTAAAGCAACAAAGACATAGCAGGTGTCTCTGAATAAATCTTATTTGGTCCTGAAAGAAAAAATAGAGGGGAGAAAAAAAAATCCAGATGTTCTTAATTGAGATTGCCAAAATATGTTAAAGAACAGGAAAAATAACTGAGGACTATGAAAAATGAGTAGTCTTCAGAAAGACTGAAAAATAAGACCTCATTAGTGGTTTGGTTTATTGCAAATCCAGTAAAAATACCAGAAAACAACAACAAATAGAAATAATTTTACCAGATTTTAAAAGAAGTTTGCCTAAAAGTACAATACTGCTCAAAGATTTTTCCAGAGCAAGAGCCTCTTCAAAAAATATCGTAAAAGTCTTATTGTTGATAGCAATTTCAGATAAATGGAAAACCCAAGGTCTTTGTCAATTTTCACACTACAAGAAGTTCTTATAACTGCTGGTTGAACTTTTTTCATTAAACGGTTTATTGGTTTGGATGACTCAAAGTGGGGAAATTCACCTGGTGCTGTTTCTTCTTCATTTCCAAGGTTAGAAGTACACATTTCTGAAATTAAATATTCCAGGCTTGGTAGCAGACTTGCACAGTCACCAGCGCTATCTGTATTCGCTCATGTACACTCAAGTAGATATGTGAGACAAGACGGCAAACATTTGCCTAGGCTGTTCACGTTCCAGGTTTAAATCTGCCCTGTCCTCTCCTCTCCCCTGTGCTCCATTTCACAGTTCAGATCAAGAGCTCAGCCACTACTGACACAGTTCAATGGGAAGTGTGCTGGGTGTTTCTCTCAACATTTGCTACAGTAGCTTTTTCGAATTGCATAAAATTATAGAGTAAATCAGAGAAAGAATAAGCTTTGGGCCGGATTTCTAGGTTGCTTACTTTGCACAGCATCAGGAAAACCCAAAGTAGAGGGGCCAGAGCCCATCTCTCATCCTCAATCTCTGTCTCGCCCCTGTGAATGAGTGCCATGGCCCCACAGCAGACTCATAAACAGAGATGATCAAGCAAAAGAAACCTGACCCACAGGTTTATATTTTGGTTGCATGATCCATTTGGTTTTTTTTTAATCTAGTCATTTTAGGAAAGAAACAGGGCTCCAGCCCAGAATACTTAATTTCCAGTGTTAAGACTTTCATCTAAGCGTTAAGTGAACCTTACTAGAAGCTTGAAGTAGTCTGGAATCTTGAATTCAAGTTGTTAACATCCCAGGTAAATTGCCCTACTCACTCAAACAGCAGATAAAATGAGAGGGCTGGAACTACTTCCCTTTCATGTTTATGATCCAATCCTTTTCTTTTATTAAATGTACCTGAAAGCCAAATGAAACAGTTTGCCAAGTGTTTAAAAATGTTTCTATCACTTCAAATCAATCCTTGTTGCTGTGCTGACAATTTAAAAAGAATTAAGTTTCCATTCAGTCCATAACATTATTTTTCAGTTCAGCTGCCAAAATACTTTAAACCCACCAACTATTTACACAGCCCTATAAATTAGGTTTACTGAAGGAAACAATTAGCAAGCCTGTAGCCTACAGGAATTTCAACTGATGCTGCTACAGTTCATTGTTTAAGTAATTAGAATATGATTCCAACTATTGTAAGTATTTGCAACACAAATGCAGAGCTCATAGATGCTATCCTATTAATAATGGAAGCTGTAAAAAGATTGAAAAGCTGGTCTGCAGAGGAGGTTGTATGCTTATTAGTCTGACCTGTTTATGCTTTTCATTGTCACTGAGTAGCAATCTTTAAATAAAATAGGACTGTACAGGGAAACGTGCTCTTATACTGTTTAATTTGTAAGAAATCAAAAGATGCAGATGTGTCACTTACTCCATTAGAGCTTAAACAGATGAGCATCTGGATAAAAACATGAATATGATAAAGACTAGAATTCTGTATGAAATACTGAGCAGAGCTACAAAATCAGTAGCAATATGTCACAAAGCCAAAATGAGTTTCCAAATTAATGTCTGTTTCCAAATGGAAATAGCATCCGTCATAATTGTTGATCTTATGCAAACTAATTTAAGGGGGGAAACTCAGCAGAGATGCTCAATTCACAATTTAATACACTCTACAATCCTGAAATGCATTTAATCCACATAAGATGATCATCCTTCCAAATAATAATTTGCAGCCTTAAAAAAATTCTGCACCTCAGATTTAGCTGTAATAGCTTTTGAGATGGGCTAGCAGCCAGATGTTTATAAACTCTTTTCAGGTTACGATTTAGCTACGGTTACAGGGTTAGACAATGTACTCTCATTTAGCCCTTCAACTGACTAGCTTAACCATTATTTGCCACTACACTAGGCATATGCACCCTGCTGGCTGCCACTGTCCAATGCCAAGTCATCTATTTCCCCGCTACTGCTAGGTCCAGGCTGCTCCATTCATCCCCTAGACAGCCTCCTTTCAGGGGAGCATTACAGGCTCAACAGACCTCTTTGTTGGAGTTCTATTTACACCACCATTTTTTGTTACTCAGATTGTGAAAGGAAACAACAGGAGATGGAGAGGAGACGGACTGCTAACACAGTGGACCAGAAGTCATCAACCTCGGTTCTTTGAAGTGAAATGCACAGTAAACAGGGAAACTATACCAATATGTGAAATAACCTGGTGGTCTAAGTGCAGTTCCCAAGAGGCACGTGGATCTATATCTACAAAAAGTCAGCATCATAATCAGCAATAACTGGCACTCTTCCCTGTTATTTACAAAAAGCTCCAGTGTAATTATTCACCCGGCTCCCATTGATTGTAATGGGATTTAGCTGGATAAATCCCCATGTAACTCTTTGAAAATTTGGGAGCTTTGGGGCTGCTCAGAGGTGCAAAACCAAACACATTCAGATGGAATGTGCTCCCTTCCCAACACTGCTAAAGTACAGCAGCAACATAATTGTGAGCCTTTGACTTGACTGCTACTGCCTCAGAGCTGTTGGAGACAGATAGGCACATCTCTGCAGCAGGACAGCACAATAACCCTGTGCCTCCCAGACGCAGGAGTGATGGAGCACATGCTGAATTTGAAGACCTGTTAAATTCTCTAGCAAAACTAAAGCACACACATGACTGCTTCATGGCACAGATTTCAGCATGTGACCCAGGACATAAGGCCATGGTCCATTGCCTACAGCTGTCAGAGCTTAGCTGGAAAAGCTACTGCATATACACACCATGCTGCTCAGCAGCTGCCTCCCCAGTGTGCCATGGGCTGGCGTGCTCCTTGCTCACACCAAAAAGGCTTTTGCAGCCATATTGCTTCACTTCCGAGATTCACTCTGTTGACTGCAGTGGGACCACCACTCTCCATTTCACCAAGAGATAGTGAGGGCAAGGCTTTCTGGGCAAGGGGAGAGACACATATGTTAAGCCACCAGCTGAGCAGGCGTAAAGGGCTTGGGGTCCAGTGAACTCTGTGCCATTCAGAGAGACTTCCTACACCTATACATAGATAGCAGCTCCAACAAGGGCATATGTGAAACGCTCGTTTTTTCCTGCACTCTGAAATATAGCTGTTATGGTCAGCCATATTATCTTTACTTAGTGCAGCAACCTACCACCCAGCTTCAGTTTTCTCTTGAGCCCTCAGCTATCATATTCCTTTCTGAGTTTCTCTGAAAGGCGGTTCCAAGCTACTTCAGTTGCCAGATTTTAAGTTTGCAAGCATGTGGCACCTTGCTCCCACTGGCCATGCTCTCCATCAGCCTTCCCAGCACTCTCCCACTCTCTGCTACCATCTACCGAAGCAGCGATGCCTTAGACAACATAAGCACCCCTGGAAGCAAAAATTGGTGTTGCGATGATAATTGTTTCCCATTTCTACAGTGAGACAGATGCTCCATAGTGCTGTTGAATGATAGATCTATGTATGTTGCCTTTACCATGAATCCACTGCTAGTCTTTCAGACTGCCTTGTTGGTGCCTAGGTTCTGGGATAATAAAGGTCTCACTGGTTGCATTTTATGAAATTAGTATTTTTTAATTTATCTTTTCAGGGGAAGAAAAAAAAACCAAACTAACAGCTAAAAAAAATGAATTGACTAACAGGAATTGTTTTGTTACTGCAGAATTTTTTCTTTTCCTAATCAAGACACATTATTTAGGAGAAAAGGAGATTATCTCTTGAATTTTCATTATTTGAAGTAAAGAATTTTGCTTCACCAACTTCTGGAGATAGGAGGAGAAGCACATTTTCACATCCTGCTTTATGGCAAAGTAACAATGTTTGACGCTTCATAAAATAAGGTTCTTTTACCTGGCAATATTCAGGCGCTGGACAAAAAATAGACAATGCAAAGAGCACAGTGTTTGCATGCATGTTTCAGTGCATAGAAATTTGCACTTCTAATTTTAACCAGTGCAAATGGCAATTAAAAGCCATAGCCTTTCAACTTTTGCAAGGAGAGGTCCCATTTTTTTTTTATTTTATGGGGTAGTTAAGACCCCAAAATTTTATTGCCTCTATAGGGGAACAATTTTTAGTGATTTAAGCTTATAGTGAAACTAGCTGAAAGTCCTGCTTTATCCATATTGCTTTATTCTTTGATCATAACTGTATCCAATTAATATTTTCATGTTATTTTACATTCTGGGAAAATTGCAAGCATCAAAAGATAAGAACAGTATACATTTAAATCCCCTACATTTGTGTACTCAGCCTTCACAGCCAGGGTGACTCAGAGTTTCTAAACCCATTGCTGCATATACAGCACCATGCTGTCATGTATTTCTCTACAGCCGCTGCCAACATATTCCACTGTGCTTCCACGTATACACTACTTTTGTTCTTCATTCCCCCAACATTACAAACTGCAGTACTCAGGTTGCAGCATCTTTCTGTAACTCCTCCTGTCCAGTTCTTCACACTACAGACTAAGCTTTGTTAAGATAAACTTCACTCACTGCTCTGCTCTTTGCCTCATGCAGTACACTCACCTAGTACAGGCGACTCTTGCAAGACATTGCACCACCTCAGGGGAGCAGGACAATAATCAGGGGTTAGAAAAGGAAATGCAGGGATTCATTTGCCTGTGCATTATCTAAAATAAAATAAAAAGCACTACATGGACTGTAATTTTATTTTCATTTTTAACCACTGCCACGTCTATATTGTGGCACAAATAGGCTGATACTTGAACTTACCAGTATGTATTGGAGGGGAAAAAAAAAAAAACCCCACAACATAAAATCAGTACTTTACATACTTTACATTCCCTTTAATAAGTTGGAAAGACATGTTAATAGAATACAACTAAATACTAGCAAATCATCTGCTGTCTTCAAAATAAAACTGATTTTATTTTTAAGGCACCGTATCCTTCCTCTTAACTGGTCCCTAGCTTGCTGCATTCAAAATGTTACCATGTACAATGTTGAGAAAAGTAGGATCTAAACTATCCCAAGTGTATTTCCAGGTTTATCGCATAGCAAAAGAAATCAGGTTCAATTAGCAAGATGCAAATGCATTTTCAGAACATGTGAGTTCTCTGCTAGCTGGTAAACAAATAAATAATGCAGTGTGAATTGAAATACATGTCTGCTTTGAACTATATAATGTAATCATTGCAGTTTAATTCAGCTCTAATGAGATTAACGTTTGCAGATGTGTAGTCCAGTACATCTGGAAAGGTACATTAGCATACACAGGATCTACAAAAGCAAGTCTCCTTTCTACAGTATTTGCTAAGGCTAGACTGTCAACACCTTTACTTTTTTCTTCTTGTATTCCTTCAATTTCATCCTCATGAACTCCAAAGATCAGAGATTAGGAGCCATTTGCCTCAGACTTTTTTTCAGAGGAAGAGCAAAAGTAGCTGAAGAAGCAGAGAATGGCAGTTAGGCATCTAGATGGAGTTTGAAATTTCTGCCAGGTGCAGCTGGATCTTTTGGTACAAAAGATCCAATCTTTTAGTTTTTTAAAAGTGGACATTTTTTTTCCCCAGGGGAATGGTGACTTATGTTCTCTGTTTCTCTCTTGTACAAGTACTGAGCATCACACAGTTATTTAAGGCAGATAGTAAAACTGAAGCATATTCCTCAGTACTCAGAGTAAAATACAAGGACACATCACCCCATAGGGCTAAGATGTATGTGGCAAAACCAAGCAGGAACCAGCATCTTGAAACTTCAAGTTGTATTAGCAACGACCACCACCAAACATGCACATTCCAACTGAAAACCAGCAAATATTCATAAAAATCAGGGGAAAAAAAAATTCCCCTGAGTTTTAACAGAAAATTTAAATATTTACAGAACTGGCAGATTTTGAAAGAAAACCAATAAAAAACCACCATCTTTGGTAATGACCTTTTCTGACAGAACCTGGTTTGGAACCGTAAGTGCTAGACTTTATTGAGTACTATTGAATTCCCCTTTTCAGCCTTTTTTTGTGTGAGCTGTACAACGGGCTGTATGGTGTACTTGTACAGCTGTCTAATTAGAGCAGTTGAAATATCAGACCTAGGCTTTTTAGATTAAGTCTAGGAGATATTTCCTTCAAATCTTGGTTTGCTAATTTTTCTGCAGTTATTTTGTCCCCGTGTATTGCAGAAGAAAATTCACTGCCACAGGAAGCCCTGAGGGCAGTGAAATATCCATCCATGGAGATACTAATAACTCAACTGGACTCAGCCCTGAACGGTTTGATGTCCTTCACTGTGTTGCACTGGAGGCTGGTCCAAATAACTGTCAAGGTCCTTTTTGACTGAAATGATGCTATAACTGTAGGTCTCTAAAATACACCATCATCTCTGCTGTTCAATCACCCTGAGGAAATTCATTAATTCATTTACTGCATCCACTGCAGCCATAGAAGTTACATGACTGCCATCCTCAGCATAGCTGCGGTTTTCTAAGCAGCTTTCAGGCAAGAAGGGCAGTGGAAATTTGCCAACACATCCAGCAACTCAAAGAGCAGAAGGGGTGGTGAGGGTTAAGAGAGGAAAATCCATCTGGCTGTTGCTCACCGTGAAGTTATAATACTTGTTTTGAATGTGTTTCAGGAAAATGATTTATTACCAACAGAGGAACAATGGAAGTGAGTTAATTTACATATTGCCTGCAAATGTTTTGTCAAATGAGTTGTACATTTATAGCGATACCAGAAACCTTTAATGTTCTACTCACAGAAGTGTCGTTAGTGAAGAATTTTCTTGTCTTGAAAAATTTTATTGGAACTTTTTATTCTGTCAGTTTAATCAATTCCTTAGCAAAACAAAACAGAGAACGGCTTTACAGCAGACATTATGGAACTGCTGTTGCAGCAGGGTGTTTTCCTTTAGGTACAGTGAATGTAACTCTTCAACTCCTTGCATGTCTGACATAGAGAACTGGGTCTGTAACCATTATTTCTATGCCTGCCTGAGGAAGGGGGTGGGGGGAGGCAGAGAGACAGTGGGAAGAGTAAGAGCTTGTTGCCTCCCTGTTGCCATCATCCCCTTTCTTAGGATGTAAGTTAGTTATGTCATCTCCAGCTACAGGCTTGCTCTGTCAGCGCTCCTGGTGCTGCTGCGCTACCATAAGGGGGCGCCCTCGATCACATCTTGAGTGGCACCAAGCGCACCGCACCAGTGAGCTGCTTTGAGAAGCATCACGCTGCCGGCAGAGATGATCACAGAAACATTCCCATTGGAAAAGACCCTCAGGATCATCAAGCCCAACCCATAATCCTACTCTGCAAGGTGCACCCTAAACTATATCCCCAAGCAGCACATCCAAACGACTTTTTAAACACATCCAGCGTGGGCGACTCAATCACCTACCTGGACAGCTCATTCCTGTGCCTGACCACTCTTACTGTGAAAAAAATGTTTCCTAATATCTAGTCTAAACCTACCTGGTCACAGCTTGAGGCCATTCCACCAAGAAGTGGTACTCTGTGGTGCTTACATATTTGAAGAGAGTGACATTTGGCCCTATTATCAGTACTGATTTTGGATTTCTCAAATGGAAAAAAGCATGGGTACTGTTGCACTTCTGCTTCTAAAGCAGTAGTGGAAAAGAACCACATTTTAAACCTATATCCAAATTTCTGCAAAGTTAAAAGTTTTAATTGGATTCAATGTTTGACTAATATGGGATAGCAAATAATGGCAGCAAAGAATGGCTTCACAGCTCCTTGCTCAAATTTGGTCCCCACCTGGTTTAGCAATGGCTGTACCCAAAGAGAATAGCTGCTGCGCATCAGCCATCATGCCACAAGGTCTGCAAACCATCTAGGGTAGGCATCAGAGTATGCTGCAGCTCCCTTCCAGCATGTTTCTCCCCATAGGGACCAGAGCATGGGAGGGGAGACAGGGCACGACTGTCTTTAGCTTCATTTCAGGATGCAGTTGGGATGTATTCAGTGCATCTATAGATCTAGAAGTCGGGATGTGTTGTTGAGTCCTGAAATGAAGGCCTGGAAAGCTCCAGGGAAGAGGAAAACTAACATTCAGGTTAGAGTTGAGGTCAGATGAAGATCAAGATTCTTACTACAGGGGCATGAGATTCCAATCTTACATAGAAGCTCACTGATCTTGGGGTTGATTTATAGCTCCAAGACAATCCCTCCTTTATTAGGAGCTCAAGGAATCTTTCTTTAACTCTAGGAGAAACATAAATACTAGCTAAAATTCTCACTTTATAGGGAAGGAAGCTTGAAACAGGAATTTAAGCCCTCTTCTGAATTTGCATTTACCTTGGGCTCAAAGATTTTGCAGGGTTCAGATCTGCAATTATGAAATGTCTGCTTAAAATTCATAGGCACTATATATTTATGGTTGTGTTTATGTTCAAGACTGAGTTACTAGAAAATGAAAATATAAAAAGACAACTCTCTGCCCATTACTTCACATTTCCTTTTCAGGATAATAGCTCCAGTTACAGAGATCAAATATTCTCATCTAGTTTGTTAATCCTATATCTTCATGTTTATTTATAAAGCAGCTCTCATACACAGGCTTACTGTCACCTCTAGCTATAAGAAATCAATCTAGATTTTCTTTTTTCTTTTTTTTTTAATAATGTGCCTTTTTTTTTTTCCAGGTTGCAACACCAGAAGATGCATTCACAGCACTGTGACCGTAAATCAATGCACGTGGGGATGATTTTTATTCTCTTTGCAGCCTTCATTGGTGCCCAGACTGTGCTTGTTTGGTGGCAGCCAAAACTGCCTATTGTACAATTTGAGTAGCTTGTCAGAAAGACATCAGTTCTGGAGCTGTGCTGGTTAGTATATCATATTTCTCAGGTAATNGCAGAAGGCTGGAGGGGGAGGAGAAGAGAGCGAAATGGCCTTGCCGTGAGCTTATGAAGAGATAGCAGAATTGTGGGATTGAATAACAATCTTCAAGTCCCAAGAGGACTTTCTTAACCCTATAATTCTCAACCTGGGACAGGTAACAGTTGGAAGTCATGATATATTTATTCTCCAGGGTTTACAACTAACAAGATGGATAAGCATTTGTGAAAAGGAAGAAGCCATTGCTTTTGGCCGGTTGTAAAACAGCTTTCATACAGAAAGAAAAAATAACTTTTCTTTTCTGTGTATGCATACCAGTGCTGTGATCAGTCTTTAGTAGGTTAAGGCTTTTAAGGAAAAGCCTCTGAGTTTTCCAACAATGGTCGAATAATGGACTCAGTAGGAAGACAAAGTTACTACCCTGGTCTAGCTAAGGCTGCAGAGAGTTTACTGAGAGAATTCTTCATCCCTATTCATCAAGTTATTAGTTCACATTTGTGATTAGAAAAAATAGTCTGTCGTGTGGTTAAAGGGCTAAAACTGAGGTTTATAGTGCTTTAGCTCACTTCCTTTCCCCTACCGCAGACTTCTCTGCAAACCTGAGAAAACTAGAGTGGCATGATTTCCACCCATGACACCTATTCAATAGCATAAAAAAAAAAAAATACATTTGGCACTCGGAAAGGGCCTTAAAAAACGTGAGTTTTAAGTTAATATTGAACAAATAACAGATATTTCATTAAAACCGTATTGATAAAATTTACAGAAACAATTTTAGTGTGGGATGCAAAACCATTCTGATCTATGACAACTATTAACGTTACCAGAGTTTCACAATGGCACAAAATTGCAGTGCAGAGATTGTGAAAGGCTCTTCAGCTTTGCTTGACAGAGTTAGGAACAGCGATGAAATGTTCGTCATGGCAACATATATACAGTTGAAGTGTCTAACGAAGTCACAGCTCTGAGGATTTTAGCTTCATGTCACTAACTCTACCTTTACAAACCGAACACACACACACACACACACACACACAGAGAATACCAGAGCATGTACAGTATAATCATATAGTTTATCATTATACTCTCTTTAACTTCTCTTTTAGACCAGTTCCACTGTATGATTCAACCATAACCACTTGATGCTCATGTTAGAATCTCAGTCCAGAGCTTTTCAAGTATTTCTCTGTTATAATTTTTTTTTTGCCTCACTTATTTCAACAGATATTTAGAATAAAGGACACAACATTGAAGTGGATGATGCTACCCAACAGTCCATGTCTTTCTTTTACATTGGCAGAATTTTGCATGACACTAGTATCAAATCACTGCTGAAACATGCTTGAAATCAAGTATGCATACAATAATAAGCATCTGGGAAGCTCTTTGCCTGCCTGAAGGCTTTCCTAGGAGTCTAAGCAGCACACATTCTTCATTGCTTTGGCATTGTCCTGTGTAACAGTATTTACAGTTAGTTAATAGACACTGCATAGACAACCTCTGTCAAAAACACCAATAACCTACACTTGTAACATTCCTATGACTTGTGCAGCTTAGCCTTTAGCAAATGAAGCTTTATTTCCAGTTTACAGGAGCCAGTCACACCTACAAAGTAACGTAGCCAATACGGAAATATATATACTATTAAATACATTTAGTCTAATTTAGGGAGGCTCCAGTACAACTACAACCATAACAACATTTTACTAAGACTTTAGTGATGTTTTTTGAGGTCTTGCAGCGCATTTTAAAATAAAGAAAACATCTGTGCCAGAAACATGTTTGAGACTCAATTTTCAGGGCATAGCTGTGTGGCAGCAGCAAGACTTCCTTCTCCAGTAAAAGAGGAACTGAAACAGAGCCTCTTTCAGGAGTAGCACCAGAAGCTGAAGATCACTTTGCACTGACTTTTCACAGTTCTGCTCCACACTCTGTTTAGAGTAATATATGCTCATACCTAACACCTATCTATGTATAAAATTACTCTAGAACTGTAAACACAACTTCCAGTGGGTCCCTGCCTCTAGATGGGTTACTAAATTTACACCATGTTAAGTGACTTACAAGTGTTTGCCATCAAAGCAGCTTGCAAGTTTGTGTGTTAATTTATAACTGCCCTCAAGTTTCATATCCAGATATTTTCCCATAGTTTTCAAACATACTGTCAATCTCATTGCATGCTTTTCTTTAAAAACATGTCATGGAGCAATGTACAAGTTACATATTTCTACCAGCATGGTAACTGCCAAAATCTGACCCACTGTATTTTGAAAACTAACAAAAAGGACACAAATCTGAACATCTAATGAGATCCTTACACAAGATAGATTAAAAATAACCACTATACATTGTTGCACCAGATAAAGAAACCTGGTTTAGGAGCAGAAACTGTAGATAGAGATGGTCACATTTAGGATTCAAACAACTTAGTTAATGGATACAGGAAATTGTCCGCTTGACATAGAAATAAACAACAATGACAACAACTGTTTGCTTAAGTACAGACAGGTCTAGACTTGTGCATTATAGTTCTTCCAGGTGGCAGTTATTATGCTTGTGTTCATGTGCATATCAGTTTTGTTTGATTTGGTAGGAAGCATTTAAATAAGTCAAAATTTGAAAAACAACCATATGCTTACTAAAGCAAAAACAGTCTTCTGGAAGAACTATAAGA
>VWYK01094045.1:1726-19289 GCA_013399775.1 Semnornis frantzii
GTCACATTTACAGTGTTTTCACCTAGTGATTCCTTCGTTATAGAGTTTCCTTTTACATCAAACTTCTGACTACTCTTTGCATGAACAGATGTTTGGTGTATCTGGTTTTCAGTGATATTGGTGCGGTTGGTACATCTCTTTCCCAGTGGAGTTACTGAATTCTGAGACACTCAAGGACTTGGGTTTTTGCTTTGTTTTTCAAGGCTAAAGTGGGTTGTTTGAGGGTTTGGGGGTTTTTTTTTGTTGTTGTTTGTTTGTTTGTTTTTTCTTCAGTAGACTTTCAATTTGGAAAACAATTTTTTAAAGGGTAGGCTCAGTGTTCATCTCTCTGTAAATGAGCTGAGCAAGTCATGTTGCCATTTTAAAAGTCAAGTCAGTATATTGTCTTTCTTCCTAATGCTTTGGATTTCCTGCATCTTCAGTGTCTTGTGGACCATTGTCACGCACCAGGAACACACATTCTTACATTTATTTTGCTTGAATGTGCACTCTCACTTGAGAAGGAAGTGTTTCTGGAACTGTGTATGAGTGAGATGCCTGCCTCACCAGTGTCCTGATACTATTCTGTGGTGCTGGACTGGGGCCAGGGATTGACCTCTCAGTATCATGATCAGGAGCCAAGTTTCTTCAGTTGCATAGCCCTGATCTTGGCGTGACAGTTAACAGCACAGGAGGCTTATTTGAAATGCTCATGTACTGTGTTCATCTCATTAATTGCAAGTCCACCACTGCTACCAAGTTTCTAGTTACTGTGATCAAGCGTCCAGTTTCTGTGCAGTCAGTAGTCTCCTGTGTCACGCAGAGCCTGTACTTTCTCCTCATACTCACATACCTCAAAGTAGGGGCTTAAATTATAGCAAATATGAGCACTACTGTGGATCTTGAAAATAGTATGATTGGTTATGGAATCTGCATGATTATTTTTTAAGGACTAGCTCAGGGCAGTAGCAAGCAATAAAATATCAATATGTTGTGATCTGCTTTTCAGTGGTAGAGGCACTTGAAAAGTTAGGAGATCATTAACAGTCTGTAGTCTGCAGTAGGCAGGAATCAAATGCTTTTTGCAGACAACAGTTACAGGCATAACAAGCACACAATATTTTCTTTTAATTCTCTCTCACATCTGCAAGATGACAGAAAATACTTTGATATTCTGTAACCTCGTGTTGAAGTAAGGCTGATTAAAAAGAAAAAAACACCCCATTAAATGTACGTACTTATCCAATTACTTTAGCTTTCAGTTTCAAGATATTTTAATGATTTTCTTTTTTAGATATTATTTTTCTTCAAGGAACAGAAGTCATATTTAAAGTAGCACTGAGCCTGCTTAGTAGTCAAGAAACTGCTATAATGGGATGTGAAAGTTTTGAGAACATTGTTGATTTTCTTAAAACCGCTATTCCAGATATGACTCAACATCAAATGGAAAAAATTATTACTCAGGTAAGGCTGTTTTTCTCTTTAACACCCCCGCCCCCATTTAGTTTACTTTAAAAGAGTCACATGGTAAGTTATATGTAAAAACCTTCTCACTATGTTCCTTTTGATTTGAAATGGACCGGAGTCATCACCCTACTAACTTGCTTAGAAATAGGACATGAGCTAATTTCACAGAATCACAGAAACATTCCAATTGGAAAAGACCCTCAGGTTCATCAAGTCCAACCCTTATGCCTACTCTGCAAAGTTCACCCTTAAACCATAATCTCAAGCACCACATCTAAATGACTTTTAAACACATCCAGGATCGGTGACTCAGCCGCCTCCCTGGGCAACCCATTCCAATGCCTGACCACTCTTCATGAGAAAAAATGTTTCCAAGTGTCCAGTCTAAACCTACCCACTTGCAGTTTGAGGCCATTCCCTCTTGTTCTATCACTGTTTCACATGTGAGAAGAGACCAGCAGCAGCCTCTCCACTACATCTTTTCAGGTAACTGTAGACAGCTATGAGGTCGTCTCTCAACTTCCTCTTTTTCAAACTAAACAACCTCAGCTCCCTCAGTCACTTCTCATAAAATTTATTCTCTAGGCCCTTCCCCAGCTTTGTTGCCCTCCTCTGCACTGACTCCAGCACCTCCACATCTCTCTTGTAATGAAGTGCCCAAAACTGAACATGCTACTCGAGGTGTGGCCTCACCATAGCTGAGTACAAGATGACAATCACCTCCCTGCTCCTGCTGGGCACAGCATTTCTTTGGGGTTTGAACTGCAGTTTTAGTAAGAATTTGGTTGCTACCTTAGGGTTTAGTACAAAGTTTCTGTAGTGCCCCTGCTATTGGCAAAACATGACTGCTTATGAATTTTCTATCACTGTCAGCAAGGGTAGAAGTAGCCTGCTTTCCAAACCCAAGCCCAGCTGTTGCTCCCTGCTAGTGGGCCAGCAGTCCAGCAGTTCGCTGACAGGAAGTACTTGTTCTGGGAAGAGGAAGCGTCACAGCAACTTGTCCTCCTGATCCTTTGAAATTCCGGTTGCACAGGGCCAGGTACCCCTAGGAACTTTCTGAGACCTCCCACTTAAAGTCCTGCAAATTAGGAGGTTGACAAGGTGCTGTTTTCATGATCTGTAATTAAAATCAAGTTCAAGCAAACTCCTTGCTGTTCTGTTTGGGGAGTGACTTCTGTCTGGCTGAGGATCACTTTTAAGGTGTCTCAGCCCTATCCTTGGATAGATCATATTTGGTAGGTGGTTGGTGCCAGAGGTAAAAGCTCTTCAGGACTGATGCCTACCTTTCTTGAGTAAGGGAAGAGGAGTATAGGGTAGTGTTACTTCATCAGTGTCATTGCAACTTTGTGGCAAAGGGCGAGAATGGAAGAGAAACAACAAAAATTACTGATGCTGGCAGAGGAAAAACTTCTTGTGAAATAGTGTCAAGTGGCAGGGATCTTCATCCCTCTAAATCATCTTACTCTGAATAGAAGATACAAATTGAAAATAAGCCTCAGTTTACTACCTAAACTGTGATCCTCTGAGCAGTTTTCCCCCCTTAGGGGGCAGCTGAGAGCACAGCAGCTCTAGAAAACCATCTCCTTATGCAGGACTGCAGTTAGTACTGATTCATTCCTGAGGCTTGGTTAATGCTTGAAAGTTTCAAGTGCTGTCACTTAGAAATTAATTTTTAGATGGTACATAAATCTTCATTTCCTCTTTGCACTGGTTGCGACTGCTATGCTAAATCTGTCAGACACTTTAGTGCCATCTTCCTAACTTATGGATTCTGGCAGCGATGGTAGTTCAATATTTTTGGTATTATTAGAAATCAAATCCCTGTCCTGTGAGCTGCAGAGCAGTCATGTTGTGGTGGACATGGTAGAAGTGGCTTTGTCCAAAGCTAAGTCTCATTGAGTGAAGAATGGATTACATTGCCTGAGTGGAGGAGGATGTGGTTATCTGCAGCTCACAGTATCACAGTATCACCAAGGTTGGAAGAGACCTCAAAGATCACCAAGTCCAACCTGTTACCACAGACCTCAAGACTAGACCATGGCACCAAGTGCCACGTCCAAACCTGCCTTGAACACCTCCAGGGATGGTGACTCCACCACCTCCCTGGGCAGCCCATTCCAGTAGGGAATGACTCTCTCAGTGAAGAACTTTCTCCTCACCTTGAACCTAAACCTCCCTGGTGCAGCTTGAGACTGTGTCCTCTTGTTCTGGTGTTGGTTGCCTGAGAGAAGAAAGCAATCTCCTCCTGGCCACAACCACCGTTCAGGTAGTTGTAGACACCAATAAGGTCTCCCCTGAGCCTCCTCTTTACCAGGCTAAACAATCCCAGCTTCCTCAGCCGCTCCTCATAGAGCTTGTGCTCAAGACCTCTCCCCAGCCTCGTTGCCCTTCTATGGACACATTCAAGTACCTCAATGTCCTTCTTAAATTGAGGGGCCCAGAACTGGACACAGTACTCAAGGTGTGGCCTAACCAGTGCAGAGTACAGGGGGAGAATGACCTCCCTGCTCCTGCTGGCCACACTATTCCTGATGCAGGCCAGGATGCCATTGGCCTTCTTGGCCACCTGGGCACACTGCTGGCTCGTGTTTAGGCGGGTGTCAGTCAGCACCCCCAGATCCCTTTCTGTTTGGCTGCTCTCCAGCCACTCTCTCCCCAGCCTGTAGCTCTGCATGGGGTTGTTGTGGCCAAAGTGCAGCACCCAGCACTTGGATTTGTTGAACTCCATCCCGTTGGGCTCTGCCCATCTGTCCAGGCAGTCGAGGTCCTGCTGCAGAGCCCTTCTGCCCTCCAACCCATCAACATCTGCCCCCAGCTTGGTGTCATCTGCAAATTTGCTGGTGACTGACTCGATGCCCTCATCCAGATCATCAATGAAGATGTTAAAGAGGATGGGGCCCAGTACTGATCCCTGGGGGACACCGCTAGTGACCGGCCTCCAGCTGGATGTGGCACCATTCACCACCACTCTCTGGGCTCGGCCCTACAGCCAGTTCCTAACACAGCACAGAGTGTTGCCATCCAAACCATGAGCTGACAGCTTAGCCAGCAGTTTGTTGTGGGGGACAGTGTCAAAGGCCCTGCTGAAGTCCAGGTAGACCACATCCACAGGCCTCCCCACATCCACCAGGCAGGTCACCTGATCATAGAAGGAGATCAGGTTGGAGAGGCAGGATCTGCCCTTCCTAAATCCATGTTGGCTGGACCTGAGCCCTTGGCCATCCCTCAGCTGTGCAGTTATTGCCCCTAAGCTCATCACCAAGAGGAAGCTTGCCTGTTTGCCTGTCAGGTGGTCTCATGCTGGAGGAGCCTTCTGGATCTGCACTCACATGTAGGCTGTCTGTATCATATTTCTTCTGCCTAGGCTGGCTGCAGGTGGACATGTTTGGCTGTTTTCTGTAATTCTCAGGACTGTCCTTTACAACAGAGAATGACAAAAAGGAAAAAAAAAAAAAAGTAGGCATTATACAGGACTGTATTGAGCAAGTAGATACAGAGAGGGAAAACAGCACTTGCCAAGCTCCAACACCATATATAATTTAAAGTTTTACCTCATTTGAATTACTTGGAGAACAATGAATGTAATGCAGAACTTGTTTAGTTGAAGGGTCCATGCATGACTTCTGTTGATATAATGTTTATAATCTCTAGAACAAGGAGCAGAAGTAAACCTAGTGTAAATATTCTCTCCTCTCTACTCTAAACTCTTTTTTAACTTTCAGAAGAGGCTGTGTGACTAAATATGGAAACAGATAAGCATCATTATGGTCACCTCAGTGTTAGATGCTCAGGTCCATAGTCTTCAGAATGCATCACCAAAGCATCCCAGTAAGAAAATAATGTATCTTCACACAGAGACACAGCACAGGGAAACTGGAACTAGGTTGTCTTAAATGTCTATCAATGGGCACTTGGAGTCGAGAGATACAGTTTTGAAGGTGGAGATCTGATGAGTTCTAGATGATTATTCCTTAATCGTGTGGTCTTGTACCCATCACAAGCTGGTGAAACTTGAATTTTAGAATTTCTTTGTGAACTTCTTAATATTCTTTAGTAACAACAACAAAGTTAAAATGTGGTCATTTTGTAGAATTCTTGGATTAAATAAGATTTTTCTGCTGATACATCTCATAGTAAGAGATTTGGTAATGATAAAAGTGATGATCCAATCTGTTCTAAACTCTATGATTGATTATGGCTTCAATAAGAACTCTAGATGATAAGATGCTCTTAGTGTAGATTTCCCTTTAAAATACTTTTTTGAGTGGAACAGGAAAGAACATTAAGTTAATCAAGAAAAGTTTTCTTTAGCCAAACAGTCATATGAAATAAGTGTTCTTTGTCATACTTTAAAATCGTTTTTCCTCTTATGGCAGGTGTTTGAGATGGATATTTCAAAACAGCTCCATGCCTATGAAGTTGAATATCACGTTCTTCAGGATGAACTTCAGGAAAATGTGAATCCTTGTGATGAAGGTGAACCCCTGGAGAAACTGGAGAGGGCAAACAGTCATCTGAAGAGACAAAATATGGACTTGTTGGAGAAGCTTCAGGTAAATGACTACCTGTCTTTTTTAAATGAGAAGTCATCTAACTGCAAGATGCTATGCAGTTGAGCAGTTCTCTTAATTACAGCAATTTACTTCTATTAGATGTTTTTTAACTCCTTTGTAATTTCTTGGACTTGCCCTTTTTTGGCAGCCAGTCATTAGCGGTGTGCCCCAGGGATCAGTTCTGGGCCCAGTCCTGTTTCATATCTTTACCGATGATCTGGACAAGGGGACTGAGTCCACCATCAGTAAGTTTGCAGATAACACCAAGTCAGGAGCAGGTGTCAATCTACCAGAGAGCAGGAGGGCTCTGCAGAGGGACCTGGTCAGGCTGGACAAATTGGCACAGTCCAGCACCAGGAGTTTTAACAAGTCCAAGTGCAAGGTTCTGCACTTTTGCCGCAACAACCCCAGGCAGTGCTGCAGGCTGGGAACAGAGTGGCTAGAGAGCAGCCAGGCAGAGAGGGACCTGGGGATGCTGGTAGAGAGTAGCTGAAGATGAGCCAGCAGTGTGCCCAAGTGGGCAAGAGAGCCAATGGCATCCTGACCTGGATCAGGAAGAGTGTGGCCAGCAGGACCAGGGAGGTTCTTCTGCCCCTGTGCTCAGCACTGCTCAGGCCACACCTTGAGTACTGTGTCCAGTTTTGGGTTCCTCAATTCAAGAGAGATGTTGAGGTGCTGGAAGGTGTGCAGAGAAGAGCACCAAGGCTGGTGAGGGGCCTGGAGCACAGCCCTGTGAGGAGAGGCTGAGGGAGCTGGGGGTGTGCAGCCTGCAGAAGGGGAGGCTCAGGGCAGACCTCATTGCTGTCTACAGCTACCTGAAGGGAGGCTCTTCTCCCAGACAACCAGTGACAGAATGAGGGGATACAGTCTCAAGCTGTGCCAGGGGAGGCATAGGCTAGATGTTTGGGAAAAAAAAATTCTTCACAGAAAGAGTGATTTGGCATTGGAATGGGCTGCCCAGGAAGGTGGTGGAGTCACCATCCCTGGAAGTGTTTAAAAAAAGACTGGATGTGGTGTTTAATGCCATGGTTTAGTTGATTAGATAGTGTTAGGTAGTAGGTTGGACTTGATGATCTTGAAGGTCTTTTCCAACCTGGTTAATTCTGCGATTCTGTGTGATTTAAATTTCTTTTTCTAAAATTATCTCTGCCCTTATCTCCCATAAAGTCTCTTGGCCAGATAAGTGTATTTTGCTGAAAAAAGAATTTGTCTGTCCATCCATCTCTTTGCTTCTCTGTTGGAAAGTTTTAAGGAATAATCCACAGTGCAATAGGCTTGTATGCTCCAGAAACTCTAGGCAGTATTTGTTTCCTTCTGCTGAAGCTTATAGCCTTACTTTTGAAAGGTGGTCTTGCCTAGCAAACTCGAATACAGCTGAGTGCCCACCAGACTTTGCTTTACAGAAGTCTTCTCTACTTTCCTCACTGTTATCCTTTCTCACATAACTTGACCAAGACTTTTCTCAGGTTTCAATCTACATTGTCTTGCATTTTCCTGACAGACAAGCTCTTCGTTTTCCATCATTAGGCCATTTCTTTTTATATTTGTTAATCTGAACAAATACTGGAAAGAGTTCAGAGAGCACCTTCAGCTTCTGAAAACTGAAGCAGGGGAAAAAAAAGGAAAGGTTAAGTCCTCATTTCTGTGTTTATAGGCTAAGGGTGCTGTGCTGTGTTCTTCTGATATTGGTTATTTACTATTAATATTTTTTCTTTACTGTTTTTAGTTTGTTACTGATACTTGTGCTTTTACTGTACTTTGAAGCATCTTATTCATTCCTCAACCTCTTAATCTTTTTTATGTAGCGTCCTCATTTCTGTGCTTTGGCCCTTTCCTAGGGATGTTCAAAATTCCCCCACCTCCCATAGAGAGGCAGAGGTCCAGAGTTTCTCATTACTGTCAGTGTTTGGTTTTTTCGTTGTTTGTTTTTTTGTTTTGTTTTGTTTGTTTGTTTGCTTATTTTTGTTTTGTTTTATTTTTTTTCCCAAGGGAAGCTGTAAATTTTCTGTCAGAGAATAGGGAACAAGAGGGTTTTTTCTCCTCTAACATCCCCATTCTGCTAATTTAGCTTACTAAGTAGGGTCCTCTTTGCTTCATTACTGTCAGACAAGTTGTCTCTTCCAGTACTACTGTAGCTGATGCTGTCTTTTGTCTCTGCAATTTCAGTTCCTTTCAATTCCAGACTCTCAACTGTCCCTTGCTTGCTACAACTTGTATGTCTCAAATCACCTGTAAAGCTTTCAGAAATCCTTCAGATTGATGTGGTCACTATAAGGAGATTTTGTATATGATAACACAGTAGGCATTCCTTGT
Organism: Semnornis frantzii; assembly: GCA_013399775.1. Classification (NCBI taxonomy): domain Eukaryota; kingdom Metazoa; phylum Chordata; class Aves; order Piciformes; family Ramphastidae; genus Semnornis; species Semnornis frantzii. The sequence goes on from VWYK01094045.1 coordinate 10,039, forward strand.
ATCATTTACCTACATAGACACCTTTTACAAACATCTATATAATTCTTTCTTTAACATGTAGCATATTATAATATAAAAAGGTTATTCAGAATGTCTCAAATATTATTATAAAAATAATGTTATTGTTTACAGGTTGCTCATGCTAAAATCCAGAGTCTGGAATCCAGCCTGGAGACTCTCTTGACTCAAGAGAACAAAATGAAGACTGCAATTCAGTCCCTGGAACAGGAGAAGTTAACATATCAAAAGACACTGGAACAGATAATAAAATATTTGCCAGCAGAAGCATTGTCTGACTGTGAACTGCTCCTGAAAGAAGTGAACTACAATCTAAATAATAAAATAAGGAGTAAGCCATAAACCAGGGTATTCTAGGCAGCATTTCTTCAAAATAAAAACAGAACCAAAAGAAGAAGGGGGGAAAAAAAGGGAAAGAAAAGTGAATATGCTGCTTTTCAAAGGACTTAGCAATAGTATTATCCAAAACTAGTACTGGAACACTCTTAGCTACAGATGGGCCTTCAAATGTCTGTATGCAAATCCAAGCTATTAATATTTTTATGATTATGTAAATAAATCATAAGGGGGAAATAAAGAATTCTCACATGTTGTTATGAGGAGATGTGTACTTAGAGTTGACCTAAAGGAAAAGAGAAAGTTCAGTAGTCAAAGCCGAGATAATGGTGATTTACTATTTCACTCTGGATGTGCTTGTCTTGTAGTGAAATGAGGATAATGTGTCTTTTTATGTATGTATGTTGAATAATACTTGAAGGAAAAAAATAGTAGAAGAATGTAATTTTCCCTCCAAAGAGCTGCATATTTCACATCTCCTGCAGAAAGTCTGTGTGATTTCATGCGTGCCTCTCTTAATTCTGCTGACATTGTGTGTGCAGACCAATAAGCAGAATAAGTATCATGACTTGGTTCTCTTGCAAAAAGAGCTCTAGTGCCATCCGCTGCCTGGGCTGTACCAGTCAGCAGTGTAATTCCACATGCATGTTGGAACTAGAAACAAAAAGCATCATAGCTCCACCTCTGTAACTCAGAGCTAAGAATTAGGTATTGATACACACCTGCAGAACTTGTAAAGGCAAGAGCTAATGGTGACTGCTAATTCCCTTCCTGCCCTGTTTGCTTCCACTTGGGTTGATCATGATGACACGAGGAAGGAAGCAAGGCTATGGGAATGGTATTTATTCTGATGTTCATTTTCCATAGGACACTGTCATAAGAGTTAGGTTTGTAAGGAATTCGTATTTAACCAAAGAAATACTACAAGAAGCCTTGTTTTATCATAGTGGCAGTCAGAAAGGTGTTCTTAAATTTTATTTGAAGCGCAAATTGAGGCAGGTTACAGGAAGTTGAGCATAAGTGCATGACAGAGGACAAAACAAGTTCCAGATATTATGTACCTTTCAGTTTCCACATAGACAGTGGGCATACATTTCAAAGGGGATTCTGAAGTACAGGTGTAGTTTTAATAATGCTTTCCAGGTTATTCCTGCTTTAATACTGCTTCATGGTGTTATTTTTAAAACAAATCATGGATTTGAGCGTTCTGGGTAGAAGGTGGGGTAAGTTCTGATCATTTCAAGAAAGAATATTTGTTTCTAAAGATATAAAAAGATGCATATACATTTCAAAATGTTTTTGAGTGGAACTTGTGAGAAGGCTTAGACAAATGTGTAATAGACACGTGCTTTGGAGTGCACCTCCAAACCGTTGAGTGCTGTGGTGGCTCTGTTACCATTTATACTGTATTTCAGGAAGCATTCATTTTAGTAAGAAAAACAATTAAGCAAAGTGCCAAATCCAGCAGTGGCTTTGTGCGTAAGACTGTCCAACTGAGAAAGCAAGGACTGAGTATCACTGCTTTCTAATTATTATGCTTGATGTTAACATTAAAGTGAGGATCAACAAAGCTGATTTGCTGCACACTGCTGTGGAATTTAGGGGCTTAGGATCTCCTGGGTTGTTTGATTTTGGTTTTGATAGTGCTTTTTGTTTTGTTTTTTTTGTTTTTTTTGGTTTTTTTACTTCCATGATGTTTTATTTGATTAAAGATATTGATTAACTTAATCTTTTTACATTTGAGGGGAAAGGTCTTAAGACTGTGTATAAAATTTTGTGTAATCTGTCTAGAGATTTCAAGATTATTGTGTTGTACTAGGTGGGAAGATGGCCAGCTGAAAAGGCAGTTCTTCGCAGTTATGTTCAGAGTACATTTCAGCTGCTGTATACATACAAAACCAATCGCAGGAACTGCAGTAGTGTGTATTACAAAGAACCAAGGTTATTCAGATACTTTTTTTTTTTTTTTTTTTTTTAAGATGCACTGAATGGGCTTTATCCTCAGTTTTACTTTTAAAATTTTTCATGTAATGCCTGGAGAAATTCCAATAAATGTCATTGCTGCATTTCCCATGGCCTCTGGCTAGTTTTATTTTTCTATACTTAAGTACCAATTTTATTCTCAGTAGTACTGTTTACATGAAAGATGAAAGGGATCTGATCTTGGTTTCTAGTTGTGAGGAAAACAACAGGATTGTAGAAGGACTCTGGGAGGACAGGAATTCTTGTAAGGGGAAATAGTACTGCATTGTTTTTAAGATGAAATGGCTAAAAGGTATTTTTCTTCTGCAGCAGCTCATTTAGTACATATGCATGTTGAGAATAGTAATTTTATGAACTCTACGTTGTCTGTCGAGCTCACGAGGATGCCAACACATCAACAAGTAGAAATAAACTGCAGAAGTAAAATCACTGTGAGGTAAGTGCCTCATGGCATTAGGACATTTGTGACACCATTTGTATTCTGAACATGTGTGCCTTGTAACTGGGTATCCCCCTGGGGTCTGCATGGAAGCAGGTATCCTTCAGACCATCTTCACATAAATTAACTAGGAAGATTAGATAGAAGACTGTGAATGGCATGCATGTTTATGTCTGTCTATTTGTCTGTCCTTCAAATAACTTTACAATTGTTCTGTTTGAGTTGCTGCTGTGCAGCTGTGAAGAGGAAAGTCTTAAGGTGAGCTAGAGATGGAGCTGCAAATATATTTGTATGGGAGCAGAAATGTTTCCTGAGTTTGGATAAATCGTTCTTTATTCCTGTATCTTATTTATCTGTTTGGAAAAAAAAATCAGAATAAAGCTATTGTTCTATCTGACATAAGCACAACAGAGCTTTCAGTTATTGCAGTCAACTTGCAGAGAGAGAAGTTGGAAGGAAAAAGTGTCTGCTGTTTTTAAGAAGAGCTAACTTAGACTGCTTTCTGCTGGTAGAGGACTTTCTTAGAAGTCTGGGAAGACATCCATCCTTTTAGCAATCAAACTATCCTGTAAATGAAGATTACTACTTGATAACAATACAACTGAAATAGGTCACTCTGATGAGAGGGATAACATAGGGAACTCTATAGTATTCACATATTTTACGGATGGAAAACTTGGTCAGAAAGTTCAGGTTGTTTTTTTTTCCTAAAAAGGAAATTGTTTCTTTCTCTTCTAAAAGAGAAATATTAATTTAAAATACTTTTAAAGTTGCATTTTGTTCATTTTTCTCCAAAAAAGCATTATGTGTTACAAAAATAATAATAATAAAAAAAATTTAAAAAAATAAATAAAAAAAAAAAAGATGACATGTTCCGGTTGAAGAGCTAACTTGAAATCACAAATCTAGATAATCTTAAGTTGAATTACGTTCTTCTAAACATAGTATTGTAGAGTCAACCAGGTTTGAAGAGACCTCCAAGCTCACTCAGCCCAACCTATCCCCCAGCCCTACCCAATCAACCAGACCATAGCACTAAGTGCCCCATCCAAGCTTGTCTTGAACATCTCCGGGGATGGCGACTCCACCACCTCCCTGGGCAGCCCATTCCAATGCCAATCACTCTCTCTGGCAAGAACTTCCTCCTAACATCCAGCCTGAACCTCCCCTGGCACAACTTGAGACTGTGTCCTCTTGTTCTGTTGCTGGTTGCCTGGCAGAAGACACCAACCCCACCTGGCTAGAACCTCCTTTCAGAATCTATTTTTGTATGAAACACATACTGAGTGGTAGCATAAATACCATACATCATGTCCTGCCAGAACATACGCGGGGAGAAGTACTGAGTGAACTTGTGCTTGTAAAATCCTCATCTAAGAGATGTTGCTTCTTAGAGTGGGAATAGAGACCCTAGTTGTGCTGACTGTGTGTACTCTCTGCTATTATCTGTCCAAATGATTACTTCAGTTGCCTGCATGTGCTTAGTACTTGGAGTTGCAGATCTATGGCTATTTTTGCATAAAATATTTATGCTGCTTGTAGCAATCAATTTTGAGTGTGAATTAAGTATTCTGTATAATGCAAGCATTCTCTTCACATTCAGAGTAGCAATCCAGGAGAACAATGTTTCACAACAACAACAAAAAAGGAAGAGAGGCCTGGTTTGAGCCTATAGTTCTTTTCACTTGAGTATGCAAGTGAGCTATGCGAAGCAGAATGTCTCAAGGTGGAAGGGACCAATAAGGATCATCCTGACCAACTCCTCACAGGATTAAACCGTATGACTAAGAGCATCATCCAAGACAATCTTTGAACTCTGACAGACAGTGCAGTAAATACTTCCCTGGGGAGCTTGTTCCTATGACCAACCACCCTAACAGAGAAGAATGTTTTCCTAATGTTTGAACTGAACATCCTCTGACACAGCTTTGGTCCATTTCCTCATTATCTCTGGTCACCAGATAATACTGGTCACCAGCACCTCTGCTGCCTCTCTTGAGGAAGCTGTAGATGTCTATGAGATCCCCCCTCAGCCTTCTCTTTTCCAACCTGAGCACATTAAGTGGCCTCAACAATTCCTCTGTAAGTCTTGCTCTTGAGGCCTTTCATCATCTTGGCCACTCTTCTTGTATTGACTTGATGTCCTTCTTTCTTTGAGGCACCCACAGCACACGCAGTACTGGGGCTGAGGCTGCACCAGTACAGTATAGAGGGGGACAATTCCCTCCCTTGAACCAGTTAATGTGCTGTGCTTGATGCACCACAGGGCACATTTGGCCTTTGCTGCTGCCAGAGCACGCTGTTGACAGTTTAATTCACTATCAGATCTCTTTCTGCAAGGCTGCCCTCCAGCCTTTCATCCCCCAGTTTGTGTATGTAACGAGGATTGTCCCACGCCAGGTGAAGAATCCTGTCCTTGCTTTTATTAAATTTCATATAGTTGGTGATTGCCTAGCTCTCCAGCCTATTCAGATCTGTCTTTATGGCCTCTTCACCGTTGAGGTAATCTGTAGCTCCTCCTAGTTTATTATAGTTAGCAGTCTGGAGAATAGACATAACTTACATGAAGAACAGATGCAGGCTAGACAGAGCCTGGGAGCAGCCACAATAACACCATGCAAAGCCTGGCTTATTAAACATCCCAGAATGCAGTCTTGGCATGGCTCTGGGGGGGGGGCTGGGAGAGCTAACCTCTGTGCTGTGTCTCAGGGTTTCAGACAAGTTCAGTTGTGGTCCTGTGGACTCAGTGCCTGTTTGTTCCATGCGGTTTGTTCCCCGGGAAAGATGTCATTCAGTTTAGTTTGATATACCAAGACAGTGCTATGATGCCAACCAAACTGGAATGAGTAGGAATGAGTGGAAGATTTCCTTCGAGATCTGATTCTAACTAAACCCCTACTGTAGGCACCCAATGCCAGTCAGGGGGCAGTTAAGTCTTCCTTCAGGATACGATCTAGCTTTGTATGAAGCTGCTGGGCTGTCTGCAGTATCTTGTCTAGCACTCAGTAAAGGGTGGCACTTTCCCCCCGCAGTGTTACAGAAAACACGTGTCTTAATTTTTCAGTGATGACTCTGCTCAAGTTGATGCTTCAGAAGAAATCATGGTTATTAAATTTGAACACCGAATATTACCCACGAGGTGTCGCTATTGCTTCTGCACGTACGTGGCGGGGGGGGGAGGNGGTGTGGGAGCAGCACACTGGCTCCTATTTTAGAGACAAGAATTAATTTATTCTTCTGTCTTATGAAGCGTGATACTCTGTTTGCAAACTAATAAAATGTGATGCTTGTGGTCAAAGAACTTAATTTAATGAGAGAACTCACTAAAAGATATGGCTTTCTCAGAAATAGATGCCTCAGTTGCAGTGTTTAGCCTCTGCTCTTGCATGTGAGAACTGTGGAAGCACTTTTGCATCCTACAACAGGCATATTATCCACAGCAATCTGATCCTGGGGGTCTCCTTTTGTACTGTCCTGATTGACCAGGTGTTTCTTGAAACCAGCATTGAGCCGATCTGGTCTACTAACTGTAATCTGGTTCTGCACTTAGAGGTTTTTATTTTTTAAGAATCAAGCTTTCTTGCAATAAGCGTTCCTATACCCATTAAGTCTCAAAGAACAAATCCTCCTTACTAGGTTTCCTTTTAATTAATCTTACTGGGTTTCCAGTGATCAGAACAACTATTACTCCTATTTTCTCAGAGCTAGAGAGTAAAGGTGATTTGCTGCTTCTGTTTTCTGGTTAACACATTTCCCCTTCAACAGCATTGCTTTCAGATGTGACCTCTGCTCTGAAATGCTGAGGGCACATTCGAGATAATGTGCTGTGCCAACCACCAAGACACAGCTGGTCTCAAATATGTCTGAACAACAAGCACAAGGCATGTTCATCTTCTGACTGATGCCTAATGTTCAAACCATGCTCAGGTAATCATGGCATCGACATTTCCCCGGGGACTTCTGTGGATAAACAAAGAGACCACCATCTCTTCTACAATGTGTTTGCATTTATAAAAGCAGGAAATTATAGATGAGCCTAATGGGTTGAAGGTACTTAAAGCAGGACCAGTGCACTTTATGTGCCACATACCGTAATTTGAAAAGCTGTCACATTGTGGAAACATCATTCAAGTGGTAATTTAAATAATACTAACATCTAAAATGAAGGCATACTCTGACATTTATAGGTTTAATGTCTATTTATGCACTCTACCAAAATAGATGGGCTGTGGGTGGATCTGTGATTATTGCTATGCATTAGTAAGACAAAAAAATGTGTAGGCAGCTGGTATTATGCTTGGGTAAATATAGATGAGGGAGAATCTACAGAGTAATTTTTTGATGTCACATGTTTATTTAAGAAACAATTAGGAAAAAAATCTAAAACATTAACTTCAGCAGTACTTAAGGCTTTGGAGAGTGAGAAAGGATCTTATAAATTTGGTGACCAGATATATCTGCATCCCGCACAGCCTATGATCTCGGTAGGGTTTCACAGCCCCGGGAGATGTCATTCCCTGCTGTCCTTTGTCTGCTCAGCGATCACAGCTGTGGAGTCCGAATGCAAGCCATCATCCCAACGGAAATTTGTGATGCTTGTGTTCCCTGCTCTTGTGGTAATCCGGAAAACTTCTGAGGGCTTTGATGTGCTGAAATTAGTATTTTTTGCAGACTCCTGGTATTGTGTATTGTGGAAGGAGCAAAGTTAGCAGCTCTTTTTGGAAGAACATTAACACTTTCTGGCTAAAACAACTAAAAGCTATGTGGACCTACTCCAAATGGAATAGTGAAGGGAAGCAAGGTATGCAGAAGAGTGTTTTTAATAACATGCTTGTGAAAAACTGTGTCAGTTGAAGGGTAACTCCTAACAGATTTTTGATGGACACTGATAGGTAAAGCTCTCCACAAATGTTTTGGTTCTTCTTCTTTTTTTTTTTTTCCTGTGAGAATAAACTTGACATAGTGCTACAGTAAGCTCCTTTCTAGGAAAGGTTTGGGTGATATTATTACGATGGAAGGAGGGAAAATGTAAAAATACGGTGAAAAGAAGCCCAGCTCTGTCACTGGATACCAACTTTTTTAAAAGTCTGACCTGGGAGGGTCCCCATTGACATTCTCGAAACAAGATGTGCAAGTTAGAATTAAACTGGGGGATGGAGATGGTGGTGTGCTGGTTTGAGGCTAATTGGAATATTTTAATGGAGAAAATTATGTTATAGGCTGTGAAAAGCAAACACTGGTGATGTCTGCTTCACTCATAGGCTTGCTAAGATGTATAAGAACAAGAACACAAACACAGATAAGACACTCTCTCAGGCCTGGTCTCTCTAGCTTTTGCCTTCTCCTCTCTGCTGAGTAACCTAACTAACCACTTTCCTTCTAACATCCCTGGCCGATCCTCCAAACAACTCGTACATTGTGCTAAGCCATAAAAAGAGCTTCAGTCCTTAACTTCCAGCCAGCTGAGTCTAGTCTGGGTGATTTTACAAAGTGGGGGAGGGGCAGGGAACTCCCAAACCATCACATCCTTTATTTTTGGCACTTTGACATGGGGCTAATTAAATTTGATGTATTGCTAATTAAGTCTGGAAGTTATGATGAAGCTATTTTACTTTGTGTTTTCCATTGGTTACCCAATAATGGCATGGTATTCTTACTGTTGGTTGCCAGTGAAGATTGGTTCCTTTCTGATTGATTTAATGTGGAGAAAGCTTAAAAGAATGTTTTGGAATTATGGAGAGTATCTTCTTGGCTGGGTTGGCTTTAATATCACTGAAACTATTACCAAATCTGCTTTTAATAAGTCAGGAAATATTACAAATGCAGGAATTTATCCGACATCTCTGATGAGGGTAATTCTCCCCAAAATTCATGTTCCAGACCCCTGTAGCAAATACAGTAATACAATAGTATATTTATTATGTATGATCTTAGCCCTAATAATCCTGGTTTCATGTTTAATTGCTGGGTTATGCATTAAGAATTCAACTGTTGCTTCCTTAAAAAAACAGCTTGGGAAAGGCAGGAGATGGTGTTCAAAGGGCTTGCAAGTAGGGGAAAAGGAGTTGGTAGACCTTGGCCAGAGTCCCACAGATAATGGGCAAACTTCTCAAAACAAAGTCTCTTCGGGGGAAGAGCAAGAGGGGGCCACCATGTCCACCACTGCCCCTCCTCCTGTAGGCTCTGGGAATTTGGCCAAGAACAATTTATCGAACAATAACACGGCAGGCAACCAAGATGCAGGTCCAGCTGCTCAAGTCTCTGCTGTCTCTTCAGCCAGTTTGAATCTCCAGGTAGCAGATTCTAACCCTAAATGAAATCCAACTTTGCAGGTGGCAGGTCAGACCAGCAGTGAAATTCCACTAGAGTGAAATTCCACTGCTTTTTTAGCTCTGATGAAAGCAAAAGCTAAGACTAAACACCTCACAAAAAGTGATTCCACAGAAGATTTCGGAGAGGGGACCTCTGGTACACA
>VWYK01094054.1:6754-17803 GCA_013399775.1 Semnornis frantzii
AAGGCCAGGTTGGAGGAGGCCTTGAGTGACCTGTGCTAGTGGGAGGTGTCCCTGCCTATGGCAGGGGGCTGGAACTAGATGATCCTTGAGGTCCCTTCCAACCTTCCCGTTCTATGAGCGTATGAAGTTGTGGGCCTCCCTGTTGATTCTGAGTAGGTCCTTTGTCTGCTAACAAAAGAGCACTGAAAAGCCAGTATCAGCTGTGCCCTGTGGGGTCTACTGGACATTGTTCTACTTTTCCTTTGCATATTATGACACTTTTGAAATTGCCTCTCTTGGCTTTGAAAGATGACTTTGACAAGAACCATTTAGAACACACAGGCCTACGACAGCTCTCGTCTATCCTAGACAGTATATGAAGCACTGTTTTGTTTAAATATATCACTCTCAGGACAGCTTAATGTAACAACAAGAAAAAAATTCTTTAAGAATAAAACAGCTTTTATAGTCCTACCATACTTTGTCCAAGAAGTTATCAGTTAAACTAACAATAGCTTCTATAAATCTTACTGCTTTATTACTCCATAATTTCTTAGCCAGTTCATAAATGTTAGTGGTTGATGTTAGTGATCAGGGGATGGGCAATTTTCTACAACCCAACAAATCAGAGACATGAGATACTGGAATAAAAGTTTGGCTCAGTAACTTTGCTTATTGGATTTCTTTGGAAAACTATTTTTCTCCCTCAAACAATGTCAGATTTTACAACAAAAGAAATTTGTTTTTCTACAGAATCTCCCCTTAATACAAGGCACTGATCTATACAACAAACAAACCAAAACAAACAAACAAGCAGGCAAATAACCCTTTCATTGGAATTATCCTAGATGAGAACATTAGAGAATCATAGAATCATAGAACGATAAGATTGGAAGGGACCTCAAGGATCATCTAGCTCCAACCCCCTGCCATAGGCAGGGGCACTTCCCACTAGTACAGGTCACTCAAGGCCTCCTCCAACCTTACCTTGAATAATCCACATTTTATAGTCACCACACTTTACAGAGACACATTTTTATGGAATGTCGATTTTTTAGAGCTCCATAAGTAGCAAACTATACTACAGAGCCAAAAAATCTGGTGGAACAACCCTTATAAAATTGATGAAAGACATAATAAAATAATAGAGAAAATGGATTGTTAATATAGCCCAGGTTATGTTTTAACAAAACGTGGGTTCAGTAAAACCTACAGAGAAAAGGTGTTTCAGAAATACTAGCAAGAAGAAATTAAGCTATATATAAAAGCAGATACAGAGTAATGTGTATTACTTGTCAGGAGAAATTAAATTCACACAAAAAAAAAAAAAAAAANATTCACAAAAAAAAAAAAAAAAAAAAAAAAGACATTTCCTAAAGCATTGTTCTTAAAAATGTAAGCTAAACAAATGAAAGACTAAATGCCATAATTACACATACTGAAAATCAAGAAATGAAATTCTGCACTAAACTTATCATCTACTTTGATAAAATGATCTCAAAATCAATTCTACCTTAGCTACATTTCAGAGTCCATAACTGAGGCCTGGATATCACTTGCAATACCCAAAAGCAGGATTCCTGTCCACTTTTGGTTTATTTCTACATCTTCATGCTCTACATCTGTAGATGTAGATACATCTACATCTTGTCGTGCTCTCATTCTTTGAAAGCACATTTTTACAATCACCAGAACTTCAGATAGACAGGGAGAAACAGGAAAAAAAAAACCCTGAGCTTGGGTTTTTCAGGTGGACACTCTGCTTTTTATTACAGGAATGTGTTTAGGTGACTGACAGTCTTAGGGGACTTATGTATACAGAAACTGAGTTATGTGCTTACATGGCGCAGCAGCATAGTGCTTGTCAGGACATGCAGAAAGAAAAGCTGCATGAATGTGAATGCTGTGAAATCAGAATGCCATTATTTTAAGTACACTGGTCTAAACGACTGCAGCACTACCATGCAGGAACAAACTCCATGGTATACTTTGAAATGCCTGGACATTCTATGGTTAGTTTCATCCTGTAGATTCCATGCTCAACTATTCACTTAAACTATAAACACCTGTAGGGAAACACTTTGCATTAACTGGACGTGTGAGCAACCCAACCTGTGCTAACTGCTAATTGTAAGCTGAAAACTTTCACGGTCTACATGAAGGGTCACCTGGAGGGCAAAGACACCAGCTGCAGCAGCCCACAGAAGAACTGCACAGCAACAGGAGATCAAACCAAGACAAGAGGACTCTCTGAGAAACATCTGAACAGATCAAACCAAGACAAGAGGACTCTCTGAGAAACATCTGAACAGATCAAACCAAGACAAGAGGACTCTCTGAGAAGCATCTGAACAGATCAAACCAAGACAAGAGGACTCTCTGAGAAGCATCTGAACAGATCAAACCAAGACAAGAGGACTCTTGAGAAGCATCTGAACAGATCAAACCGAGACAAGAGGATACTTGAGAAGCATCTGAACAGATCAAACCAAGACAAGAGGACTCTTTGAGAAGCATCTGAACAGATCAAACCAAGACAAGAGGACTCTTGAGAAGCATCTGAACAGATCAAACCAAGACAAGAGGACTCTTGAGAAGCACCTGAACAGATCAAACCAAGACAAGAGGACTCTTGAGAAGCATCTGAACAGATACTGATGCACCAATCGCTTAATGCCCTCACAGCTCACCCCATAACAATTTACACCAACTGCCTATTGCCAAGAGCTTGTCCCTTAACGATTTTAGCCAACTGCTTAATGCCACAGAGTTTGCACCTTAATGCTTTGGACCAATTGCCTAACAATGAACTAACCCTCATAGTCTGTTGGAAGGGTATATAAATGCACGCTGAGCTTCAACAAATGGGCATTGCTTGGATCATATTGATCTGTGTGTGGCTCTGTCCAGAATCTCTCGATGACAATGTCCCAATAACCACGCTTGGGCATTTTGCTGATTTGAAGGCAGCAGGACTGGACTTCACTTCCATGGCATAGGAGTTCATCTAATACTTGCTGCAGTATTTAAAGAATAGTACTGTGTCATGGTTTGAGGGCTTCCAGGTTATCCCAGACATACTGATAGAGTGGGAGCACTTCAACTCTGCTGGTGTGGAGAGAGTTGTGTTGATTAGAAAGCCTTTGATACACACCACCACCTTCATTAGTGGTGAGGCACTGGCACAGGTTGCCCAGGGAGGTTGTGGCTGCTCCCTCCCTGGAGGTGTTCAAGGCCAGGTTGGATGAGGCCTTGAGTGCTAGTGGGAGGTGTCCCTGCCTATGGCAGGGGGTTGGAACTAGATGATCCTTGAGGTCCCTTCCAACCTGACCATTCTATGATTCTATGATTCTATATGAGACAGAGAACGACACAGCCATGCCTGCACATGGCAGCTCACACAATGTGATGTCCATTGACACAGCTATAGGATCCAGGAAACGGTTTTCCTAAATGCCTCCTAGATGTTATTAAAATCATTTACCCTTTAGATGAACTAAACATATTAGATCTGAAGATCATTTAGGAATGTCTATGAATTTCTATAATTGAATTGGGAAAGGTCTAACAGGATTCACAAAGTATAATGAAAGATAAAACTCAGGCAAAATCAATCTCCAAGAACTTTCATTTCTAAGACTCCTCAAATCAGAGCACGCTGAATGATGATCACTCAGATGGAATCACCACACAATTCATGCTGATGCTGTTATGTACTTATTGTCAAGCCCTCAGAGCCCCTTCTAGCCACAATAAAGCCAATGCAGGCCAAAGTTTATATGGGCCTGTATACAAACAGTGTACCCGTGCTTCATTTTGCAGGCAAATTACTATGCTTTGAATCATGTGCAAGTCTCTTGAGAGCTGCTCCTGTCTTCCACAGGGGTAAGTCTGCCATCCAACTCCTGCTATGAAGCGAAGTAACTCAGAAGGTGGAGAGAAAAAAAGCAAATATGATTCCAAATCAGCAATAATGGGAAACTTCTGCCTTGCACATGTATGAAATCACAACCCACTGGTTAACTGTGTCCTGCACCAGAACAAGTCTATAGCTGCCACAGCCTCTCAAAGTGCTCAAAGTGTTCTGTTGGTAAGTTTAGGATCATATTTGCATTTCTTTCCTCCCACCTGGCATCAGAGTTTGTGAATAAAAAGACTTTTTGGGTGTAATGGCAAGGGAAAATATTGACTTAAATGAAAAATACTATTGTTTAATCAGTGAGAGATTATGCAGAATTAATCATGTTGGAAAAGACCTGATGAAGGGTTTTATTTATTTTGATTCTCCACACACACTCTTTTTTTTTTTTAATGTATCTGCTCCTTTCCTAAGAGAGATTTTGATTATTTTCTGACTTGCCAAGTCTGCGGCACAGATGACTTTTTAAAGACACACATGCCAACATATTTCAGAAGACCCTTTCCAGCTTTTAGAGAACCAAAACTGCAAAAAATGCAGGGCACTGGAGCTGGAAAAGGCATGAAGAATGGGGGAGGAAAAACACAGCAGCCAAAACAGAAGGGAGAAATGTAATCAGAGCACCAGGAAAGAGAGCAAGGAACCTTTCTGAGTGAACTTCAGTAACTTCAGAAGAAGAGGATCTCAAGAATTCCTTTTACTTTTGGAGAGTTCACGCCTTCCTTTAGATGACCACTGACAAAAGAGGCAAACACAGTTTCCTGCCTCAATTATGATAATTGCCCTTGATTTGACTTTTTGCTAGGGAAAGCTCAAAAAAAAAAAAAATAGAATGTGTTGTTATAGATCAGGATGCAGCAGTCCATAAGAAATTTCTAGGCAACCTGCCTTGGGAGTGATCCAAGACAAAGGCATTTTGTTTTCTTAACCTTTGCACACAACAGACACCACCAAGAAATAAATCCTGTTAATATGCACTGCTCTGTACACACAGAGGAGGTGTAAGCAGGTTAAACTTTACAAAGAAACACAGGAAACATTACAGTAAGCTGGCTGAGAAAAACACAGGTTGTAGGCTCCCCTGCTTCAAAAGGCTTGAGAATTTTTAGACAACTGACAATCATAAAATACAGATACACGAGAGATAAATTAATCGAGCAGGTTGCACAGAGGGAGGGCAGACAGGGAACATGTGGCCCTGTACAAACCAGGAAGTTCTCAGCTTCTCAGGTCCCCAATAGCTGCAGTAGCACTTTAAATGAACCATCAAGTAAAGGCAACCTGTGGGTTATACAACCTTGGAGAAACATAAGGCACTCCATATGCAACAAATACTATTACCCAGTGTGATGAGCACTCACAGCAAACAAGCAAAAGGGTTCAAATTAACAGCTCGTGAATGTATGCACGGCACATAAACCCATCTACTGTCCTGCTAGGGAAAACAAGTGGACAAAAAAAGCAGAGTTTCATCATTTAAAGGATCATCAGGTAGGTTTATTTCAGCTCTTAGTAACCACATCAGCATACAGAGGAGACTGCCACATGGTCTGTGAAGATTAACTTTGGGTCATTGGAGAGGTGCTTTCGACAAGTGGTATTTAAAGTTAAGGTTGTGTTCTGAGTTGCCCTCAGCCTCCTGTAACTGTAAAAAGAACTGCAACATCCCTAAATTAGCCATAGCCTTGAATAGTTCTCTTCACAGACTGCTTTCCTGCAAAACACAAATTTAGGAAGAGTTTAGTTGTGATGTTATTCTACATCTTGGTGCTGTTAGCAGGCAAGAAGTGGGACAGATACTCTGTTAGAAGAACTGTTATGCAAAACGACAGCAAAATTCACAGAACAAGGCAATAGTGTATGCTCAGGTATATTAAGAGGAAACCAAGCATCCAAATGCCAAAGGGAACTGGAGTGGAGTCAGGAGAGGCAGCTCTGCTCTGAGTGGTGTTAAGATGTAGTTGCTCAAACAGACAGTGCAAAAGGCAATTATCAAGCAGCAGAAGTTGCACAGCAGTTTCTTGTTACAGACCATCGATTTGTGCAGCAGATGCAATGAAAAGGGCTAAATGCTCTGCAAGTCAGATTGCTTTGAAGGGCATGAGTTATGCTGTGTCAGCTGAATTCCTCAAGAAATAGAAATGACAGACATAAAGTCTGGAGGAGTCCTCTTAGGTTTTCAGCAGGTCCCTGCTGTGCAGAAGGATCCAGACTTACATCCATGCCATAGATGCCTGTCTAATTGCGCTGGCACTGCCTACAAAGTCTACAAGCTTCCCCACCATCTAATTTCAGTGCTTACAAGTTCTAGTGATTTTTTTCCCACTATATATATATTTTTTTTTTTGTCTTGTTATAAACTGAGACAACTCCTTCTTGTCTTCCAGAAATCAATATGGAAAGCAAGCTACCATTATTCCTTTTGTAGCCTCTTCTACATTGTGTAACCTGTCACGTGCCTCCCCTGCTCAGTCTCCTGTCGCCCAGGCTCAACGGTTCCACCTCCTGCAGCCTTTGTATACTGTTTACATTTCCAAAGCCTCTTATATTTTTATTGGAATAAAAAAAAAAATCTTAAATCACAAACTCTAAACTCCAGCTAAAGAAGTGGCAATGCCACAGAACACTGACTGGTGGGTGAAGCTGGACAGAAGTGACCAGGAAAGTGATTACAATAAAGAGTGTTTGGGTTCTCTCTGTTTGTTTTTAATGAATCAGACTTTTTGTCTTATTTAATGTAAAGAAAACTCATTGCTTAAGAAAAAATGCAGTTCTCAGTGATGATTAGCTGCAACACAAGTTTGCTGTCTAAGTATCTTCACACTTGATCTTATATATCACCATCTATTCTGTTAATATGCTTGAGTGTATAACCTCTTCATTTCATGCATTGCACCTTACCATAATAATGAAGAGTTCACTGATTTCTTCATTATCAGTGGCTCATCTGAGGCCTGGATTATTCCTACCACACCACTTCATTTCAGGGACCACAGAAAGGTCTTAGCACATGCTGATATTAGTTGCTCATCCCATCGGGGTCACTTCTTTTCTTCAGTTTTCTTCCCCAATAATGTTGAAGGGAATGTGGAGCCTGCTTGTCAGTGATCCTTTCTCACCTTTGGTGGCCTGGCTACACAGACTGTTCATGTCTCAGAGACTACAGCAAGCAGATTCTGGGGCCTTGAGACAACTCCTAAAACTACAGAAACCCTACAAATGTAAGTAGTTTCACCTGAGCTTCTTGTTCCTGCCTTTCAAGTGTCACTGTTAAACTCTAGGTGTACAAATGCTAATATCAAATTAACAATGCAAATATGAAGAGAGAATGATAAATCACAGAATCATAGAACGGTATCCTGGATCCTATAGATGGATCTTATAGCTGTGTCAATGGTCATCATGTTGTGTGAGCTGCCATGTGCAGGCATGGCTGTGTCATTCTCTGTCTCATATAGAATCACAGAATCATAGAAAGATAAGGTTGGAAGGGACCTCAAGGATCATCTAGTCCATAGGCAGGGACACCTCCCACTAGCACAGGTCACTCAAGGCCTCCTCCAACCTGGCCTTCAACACCTCCAGGGAGGGAGCAGCCACAACCTCCCTGGGCAACCTGTGCCAGTGTCTCACCACAATACACCACTCCCCCCCAAATGAAGTACTACCAAATGAAAAGCTCTTATTCATGCAACAGAATAAATGTAAATTGACCTCTTATCAGTTAAAAATTTTTGAAGAGCCCTACTTTGAAAAGCTTGCAATCTAACTGTATGTAATACATAAACCTAGTGGAATTTGATGTATTGCTGCATGAGTAAATTCCAGGAGTTATGCACTTAATATGGCTGCTTTGTTTTGCTTTAAGAGAATACACAACATCAAAATTAACATAAATGTGAAAAGACAGAGTGTGGAGTAAGACAGAAAAATAACAAAAATATGTCTGTTCAGAAATAAATAACTTCCAAAGTCATACAGAAGTAACCTGGAACAAGTTGCCCAGGGAGGTTGTGGCTGCTCCCTCCCTGGAGGTGTTCAAGACCAGGTTGGAGGAGGCCTTGAGTGACTTGTACTAGTGGGAGGTGTCCCTGCCTATGGCAGGGGGTTGGAACTGCATGATCCTTGAGGACTCTTCCAACCTTACCATTCTATGATTCTATTATGCCAGATGAAAAGAAAACAATGTGGAATTAAGTAAATTCAGATCTAATTCAGCAACACTAACATCTTGGGTTATTATTATCTTGGGGAAGCATTATGGGTTTAAACTGGAAGAGGGGAGATTGAAAGTGGATGTTAGGAGAAAGTTGTTTGCAGTGAGGGTGGTGAGACACTGGCACAGGTTGCCCAGGGAGGTTGTGGAGCACGGAAGTACAGAATTTGATCTTCGATCAAAGATCACATTGGGGGATTCTGTGCTCCACAACCTCCCTGGAGATGTTCAAGGCCAGGTTGGAGGAGGCCTTGAGTGACCTGTACTAGTGGGAGGTGTCTCTGCCTATGGCAGGGGGTTGGAACTAAATGAGCTTTGAGGTCCCTTCCAACCTTCCCATTCTATGATTCTATGAATTCCCTGATAAATGTGGTTTGGAGGAAGAATGGATCTCTTCATCCCAAAAGTGAAGACAGACTTAATGACATTTGCACTAACTTGTCCTGGCAAACAGAGTTTAATGCCACCAAAAGCTCCTCTGGACCACAGCCAAAAGCAAATGGTTTCTTCACCTGTTTTAGTTACTACTTTCATCACCAATCAGGTCAAGGCAGCTTCACTGGCTGTTTTTTGGGATTAATATGTCAAGAGAAAACACAATCTTCGCTTTTTTTGATTGAGATGTTGTTTGGCACTGTTTTGGTCTACAGTGAACAGAAGAAGACACAACACTGTACTTGTAAGAAGCAAGAATATGGCATGACCTGACCAAAATGAGCAAAACTGAGTAAGGCAGATTTTTCACATTTTGCTGAAGCAGGGACTACAAAATCATCTTTTATTACATTTGGCCATTAGTTACAAATTCAGTTTTTTCTCTGTGGTCACCCTCTGACATCTAACTTGGCCATCTGGAACAAATTCAGAAAGAAAGAAGATGAGAAGATAAAAAAAAAAATATGCTTATAATGCAAGACACCATTATTTCTTTGGATTGCAATATGCACTTAACAGGAATGGGGGAGAGGATGCACAGCTGTCACTTGTGTCTGTATCAACACTGTGGCTGTCTCCAGTTCTAGTGACTCACAGTATACAATATTTTTTGTAACACTTTTTCCCCACAGAAATGATGAGGTGTTAATGATTCTATGAATTTATAGCACTCATAGAACACACATCTCAGGTAAGGAGATTTTTTTTTTCCACTAAAATCCATATGAGAGACTGAGACAGTCTATCTGATATAAGTGAGCTAGTGTGGTCACTCCCTGTTCCCTCTGTGGTCTGTGGGAAAAGATGAGTTGTCAAGACAATGCAGGTGGATCTCTGATGACCAAAGCAGCCCTCCAGGACAACAAGCTGGGTTGCTTAGGTAAGGCAACTCAAATGGGATGGATCCGTATTAAGCATCTGACAAATATCATAACAATGGTAGGGCTGAAAAAAAAAATAGAAATTTCACTATTCCCAGTCCAGAGCCCACTTAGCATTGCAGGCTGCATTTATACAGCTAAGACTTGTTCTGTATAATGTCCTTTTGTGTGCAAAATATCTCCCTGTTTCTCACAGAGGAAACAATGTCTGGCTGGAGAAAAAAAAACAAAAAAAAAAAAAAAAACAATTACTACCATAAAAGCAGCTAAGCCTTTAAATGAAAGCTTTATGGTGAAAATTGGCAAAGTGCAGACAGTGATTTTCTAGAACTTGTTTGTTTAACTCTTGGAAAACTAAAATTGTTCTTTCCACAGTCTGTAAACATAACCTACAGCTTTGTGCTGCTCCCATTCAGTTCATTGTCAACACTGAGAGGTAGTTAAACAGGACTTGGGATGAAAACTGTGGCCTTTTAGCCGTGTATTTCAGCAACTGAAAGGGAAAAAAAATCCTGTAAAAGTGAAACAAAGATCTCCAAAACATGCCAGGTTTCGCACTGTAAGGATCCTACAAATCAGTAAGATTTTTGAGCACAAGAAGTTGTGATCCTGAATTTAAATTTTGTCATCTGAAAAGAAGTTGCAAGTTTTAAAGAGATTTAGGGCATGAAGAATCTCAGTGCATTACTGGGAGCTAGCTTTGGTCCCTTATGAACTTTGCTTTAAATCTTCTTGCCAAGATGGTTTTAGACCTCTTCCTTTCAACAGAACCAGCTACATAAAGGTAGAATCACCAGTACATTTAATAAAGTGTATCTATCAGTTTCTTTGGAAGGGCACAGAATTATTCCATGTGGGATCAGATTGACATTTTAATTCTTGATACTGATGTGCTTAATAAAATGTGTCCTTGAAAGTATTTCTTTGTATAAGAGACATGGTGAAGAAAGCTATTCCATGACAAATGGAATCAGCATGACTTTATAAATGGGCTACAAGGTGAGTCAAGATGATATTAATAACAAGGTTTCATCTGAATGAAGATGTATTTCTTCTCACTCTCAGAGACAGCAAGTGGGATAACAGAAGCATAAATCCCAACATTCAAGCATTTCTCACTGCCTAGACATTGCTAGATGTGTAAAGATGATGACAGGGTTAGTCTAGAAGCACATATGCAGCCAGGCATCTAGATGTGGGGGTTCCTGCCATCTCCATGTTCATCACAAGCAGGGCTCCAAAACTGGAATCTGGTCTACATTACAGAGAGGCATGGATTTAATTCGTTCTTTTTTTGTCACAGTGAAAGACATGAATGAATTACAGTAACATTCTATGCCCTTAACTATTCTGTAGATGAACCCAAAATATACACAATTATACAACTAAATATAGTTCCTTACAGTTAACAGAAATCAACTCAGCTAAGCATCTCAGGGAGGAAGAGGGAGGGGGAGGAGACATCTGAAAACACACAAAAATCTGACTTCACATATTATAGAATTATAGAATCATAGAATGGTAAGGTTGGAAGGGACTTCAAGGACCATCTAGTTCCAACCCCCTGCCATAGGCAGGGACACCTCCCACTCAAGGCCTTGTCCACCTCCAGGTGCTCG
>VWYK01094061.1:0-10425 GCA_013399775.1 Semnornis frantzii
AAGACCTCTAGGATCAAGTCCAGACATTGATCCACCACCAAACCATGTCTCAAACTGACATGTCTACATGTTTTTTGAACACCCACAAGGATAGTGACTCCACCACCTCTCTGGTCACCTTGTTCCAATGCCTGACTACTCTTGCAGGAAAGAAATTTTCCCTAATTTCCAACTTCAAGCTCTCCTAGAGAAATTGGAGGCCATTGCCTCTTTTCTGTCACTTGTTACCAGACAGAAGAGATTGACTCCCACCTCGTTCTAACCTCCTCTGAGGGAGTGGTATAGCTTCCACTTCTCCAGACTAAGCAACCCCAATTCTCTCTGTTGATCCTCATAAGAATTCAAGTCTCAGATGCTCCCATGGCACGGCAGGAGCATCTCTTCCTCATCAGGACTCAACCTTTCATGTAGTATGAGGACATTGCTGTGGACTGGCCAGTGCCTGAGCTAGCAAACTGAGGTCTGGTGCAGGAAAGAAAACACCAGCTGGTGCCAACCCCTAACATATGCTGCTACAAACAGGGTAATGCCTGTGTGTAGGTGGCTGGTGCCATGTCCATCTCATCAGCTTGCACCCAAGTCCCATAATCTCAGTGCTCTGTGTCCTGTAGCAAAGATGATTGCTGGTTCTGTCTCAAAGGTGGCTAACAACCTGCTTCTAGAGAAGGCATCTCAATGTCTTTCAAATTAGTAGGTTTCCACTAGATTTGTAAGTGCCCTGAAAACCCCATAGGCCTCCAAGACACCTGCATTGAGATGGCTTCTGAAGGTTCACAGTGCTACAAAACCCTAAGGGCCGCAGTGGTGGCTAGGACAGACATCACCCAGCAGACACTGCAAAGGGTCTCCTTGCTTTCCTGCCAAATTCCAACATGTGCTGCACACAGTCTCAGCCACAAAGATGATCAGAGAGCTGGAGCATCTCTGCTATGAGAATAGAATGAGGGAACTGGGCTTCTTTATCCTGGAGAAGAAAAGGTTCCAGAGAGACCTTAGAGCAGCCTTCCAGTATTTGAAGGAGGCCTCCAGGAGAGCTGGAGATGGACTTTTGACACAGGCATGGAGTGACAGGATGAGGGGTAATGGCTTCAAACTGGAAGAAGATGGGCTTAGATGAGTCATTAGGAGGAAATCCTTTCACATGAAGATGGTGAGGCCCTGGAGCAGGCTGCCCAGGGAAGCTGTAAAGGCTCCAAGCCTGGAAGTGTTCAAAGGCAGGGTGGATGGGGCTGTGAGCAAACTGGTCTGGTAGGAGTTGTCCTTGCCCCTGGCAGGCGGTTGGAAATAGATGATCTTTAAGGTCCCTTCCAACCCAAAGCACTGAATGATTCTCTGAAATGCAGCAGTGTGCTTCATCTGAGAGCCTATTCATGCTTTACAGCCACTCTGTATTTACTTTTCACCCTTCTTTCTGCTTCAAGTAGAGTAAGAAGTGTCTGAAGGAGTTCTCTAGGAAAGCAGCCACTTTCTGAAGTTTACCATCGTGACCTCTTAGCGCTTTATTAGTTCCCATGAGCTGCTTAAGTGAATAATCAACAACATCCACTACAAACTCCAAATGTATTCAAGTTTGGTGGGCAGAGGAGGAGGACGATCCAGAGAACAGGATAGGTCAGCTCTAGCTGAACCTTTTCCATTCTTTCTGATTCCCTCTAATTTAACTCTTCTCATATGCTTGTGCCTCCAACCCAGTTCATTGCATTTCAGGTCAAATTTAAGAGAAGTTCCACAGAACAAACTGAACCTCATTTATATTACTTCTTCAATGCAGTGGTTGGTTAGAATAATTCCCTAAAGTTTTTTTCCCAGCAAAATATGTTTTCCATTTGCTGGCTAAATGAATGGAGAGGAAAAGAAACTGCTTCACATTCAATCCAAATTAGTGCAAGGCACCTAAAAATTAGAATTCTGTTCTCAGTCCTCATTTTTCAAGAGCAATTTAACAGCAATTAAAAAAAAAGAAAGAAAAAAAAGAAGAAAAAAAAAAAGGAAAAAAAGGCAAAACCTCAAAAGTAATTCCCACAAACTTCCTCTAAGTGTGTCACATTCTGTTTTCTGAATGTCTAATGCCACTTTCAAGCCTGCAAACTTATTAAACAAGACAAGGACACTGAATTTCTTCTGTCTTTCCAGCCTTGTCGGTGCCAGGAAGGTGTTTTTTTATTTATGCTGGCTGACTGAGCTGGTTACAACCGTCTGTGCTCCCAGCACTGAAGGACTGAATGTGTTTAAGAGAGTTGCAAAACCATAATCTGATAGTTTATGTGGTAGATGCCCAAGGTCAAGGGTGCAAATCCCTTAGCCTGAATGGTGCATCAATGGAAAATTAATGGCGCCATTAAATGTTAAGAGGAGCTTTAGTCATGTTCTTGTGCTCACTACCAGGGCACGGGGCTGAGATGCTATGGAGGGCAAAGCAGATGATCTAATGTGTCCTCCTGGCCCTGAAATTTATGAAAATGAATAAAGGCTGAGCTCAAACCCTCGTTTTGGTCTAATAATGCTTTCTCAAGTTTGAATCAAGTGTGTGGAAATATTGCTAAACTTTGGCTCGGCAGTGTTTTAACCATTGAGACAAACTTCCCACACAGGCAAACCACTTAAATCTTTCCTTGCAAAAGGAGCCCTTTGCTGGTCAGGGATCTGCCCCAGCTGTATGAGACCCAATTTAAGCAGCTGAGCATTTTGGCAGATGAGCTGGGGCACTCCTCACTGCAGTCCTGTGAGTTGCTACAGTCTGCCAACCCCAATGGGGATTTGTCATCACCCTCTTGCTTCCCGTGGGATGATGACAAGTGGCAATCCTTGCTACAAGGACATCATCTCTGGCAGAGGTAAGAGCAGCAGCACTGCCAGCCAGCCACCACAAATCTGTGAGCCCCTGCAGAATGGAGGGGGCAAATCAATATCTGATGGCAGAGCTGATGGTACAAGTGCCATCCCCTTCCTGCCAGCCTCCACTCCTCCATCCAGAACACATTATCCTTAACTCACACAATTTTTATTATCTTTTTTTTTTGCAGAATAATCCTGCGAGAAGCTCTCCTGACTCATCTGAGGGGCAACAATCTATCCCTCCTGAGGTGAAGGAACTGCTTTCAACAGCTCTGCACCTTCACATGCATCACAGAAAACGCTGGGAAAAAATAGCCTAAAGTTGCACCAAGCAAGGCTTAGGTTGGATATCAGAAGCAACTTCTTGACTGAAAGAGTTCTCAAAAATTGGATCAGGCTCCCCAGGGAGGTGGTTGATTCCCCATCCCTGGGGATGTTTTGAAGAGGCAGAGATGTGATGCTGAAAGCACTAGATATGGTAGAGTTGGATAATGGTTGGACTTGATTATCTCAAAGGTCTTTCCCAACCAAAACCAATTTTGTGATTTTATGAAGATAAACAGGAGTGATTATCATTGCAGTAACCACTAAAATGCCTCCTTTTCTTTCCACTACCCATTCAAGAGGCAAGAGACCAAATCTCCCCATACCCTGATCTTAGCTTCTGCTGCCGTTTTGCCAGTGCAGTTTCCTTTAAGAAATGGGGAGAAAGAAAAAAAAACAAAAAAACCCAACTAGTCTGTCATTTCTAAGATAAGACAACAAAGAATCTGTCATGGCCATTATTCATCTAATCAGGGATAACGCCAACGACCTCATTCTGTCAGAAAATATGTTCAGCAATGACCTCTTCCTTCATTTGGAGCAATGAGATCCGACAGCGCAGGCATCGCTTCTCTGCGGGTAAGGAACCCTCCCCCTGCTGCTCCCCTGAACAGCCATGCCAGCCCGTGGCTTTGTCTAACATCTCCCATTTCTCATATTTTGATTCTGGTATTAATATTTGATTTTAAGATCCTCATCACAATTTACAGACACCCTTCACTAATGAGAATTAATTGGTGGTGGTGGGATGCGTGGAGCGCTGGCAGCTCTGTTTCCTTAGCAAAGGACAGACCCAGCTCGGCCGAGAGACCTGCACACAGCAAACTTCTCAGCTAATTGGTCCTGCCTTTAAAGGTTTATTATTCCAGTTCAGAGTTCACAACCTGCATTTCCAAAGTGATTAATTAATTTTAAGCTGTTTTAATAAATCTGCAAAAGGCTGTTGTAAGTTTACAGACTTAATGCTCTGCATAAAGCCAGGTCAGAGATCAATACCAAATAATCTCTGCATGGACCTCCTAATTCCTGACTGAGCACTGGCAGTTGCTTTAGAAATGTCACAGGAAGAGATGGATCATCCACCCCAACCTGAGGTTAGTTGTTCCTTCCCTGTTAAAATGTTTCAACTCTATTTATAGACTCATTTTGGCCAGGTTCATGTCCCAGCCAAAATTTTTTTTTTCCCCATATTGTTTTGTTTTTTTTTTTTTTTTCCTGGAGATTTCTATTATCCATAATCCCAGCTGCACTTCTCTCTGGTTTCAGTTTGTGAGAGCCAAAGACATTGTGTGAAATCCATGAAGCACTGAATTTAGAAAACTGAACCCCAACATTGATTTTTTTTTAAAAAATGAGGGTTTTTTCCCCCCTTTTCATCTTTAGTGGACAGGAAAAGAGCTGGAAGGCTGAGAAGCTGGAGACACGTGCAAAGAATCCTTTCACAGTTTCAAAACTGAATTTCTTAATGCCATTCTCATTAAAAAGTTATTTTTCCTGCCAAATGCTGTTTGCTTGTGCCTTCAAACTGTTTGCATTAATGATGAATGTCTCTTCTGCAAGGTATTTATGTCTTGCCTTGTCACTCCCACAGACAGCAACTTTATAAAGTGCAAGAGAATAAAAGAGGGAAAACTTGGGGACTGGATTCACAAATTGAATCTCTCTGCTCACTGCAAATGATCATAGAATCATGAAATGTTTTGGAACAGACTTTAAAAATCATCTAGCTGCAACCCCCCTGCCATGGACAAGGGATATCTCCTACTAGACCAGGTTGTTCAAGGCCCTGTCAAACCTGCCCTTGAACACTTCCAGGGAGGGGCCATCCACTACCTTCCTGGGCAACCTCTTCCAGTGTCTCACCAGCCACACTGTCAAGAATTTCTTCCTAATACCAAATCTCCTCTCTTTCAGCTTAAAACCATTGCCCCTTCTTCCATAGCTACATATGATACTGCAGGAAAAATACTTCCAGCATGTGGATCAGGAAAGCATCCCTCTGGGCTTCTTTTAATGATTTGGCACAAGCAGCTTTTGGCAGAAACCATCAACTCACATTCTGCTAACTTCATAGGTGATGTGTGAGTCCTTTCCATGGGCACTGTTTTCTAAGGTACTGTATATCATCTAGTCAGGAGGAGCTGCAGTGAATGAATATTCTTGTGTTGACTAAGCTAAAGAGGTACATCAAATCAAGTAGTGGCACCACGCAGTATCACTTGCCCCATACAGCTTGATTGTCCCCACTGCTGTGTTTCTCTCTACAAATTCTGTGATTTTCAGGTCTTTATTCCAGAAAAATGCCAGACAGTTTTTTCCAGGCCACATGAACAGATAACATAGATTATCAGTTCAAACAGGTTCCTAAGGGACCCATTAGACATAGCATCATGAAATTCTTTGGGTTGGAAAAGACCTTTCAATCACAGAGTCCAACCTTTGTCTAATCCTACCAAGGATGGTGCTTAACCATGTCCCTCAGCACCACAGCTCTGCGTCTTTTAAACACCTACAGGGATTCAATCACCTCTTTGGGGACCCCGTTTCTGTCTTTGAGAATCCTTTCAGTCAAGAATTTTCTTCTGGTATCCAATTTAAATCTCCCCTGGTGCAACTTGAGGCCATTTCCTCTCCTCCTATCATTTGTTGCTAGCGGAAAGAGACCAACACTCACCTGAGTCCAACCTCCTTCCTTATATGACCATTTTGTTGCTGACTCCCTGTGTGGACATGCTTTTGGGTGACTATCACTAAACACATGAGCAATTAATTCACTAACAGAGAGAGAGGAAAGGAAATTACAGACATGCTACTTTGGGTATAATTATGTCAAACTTCACCATCAACAACAGACTCACACTTCTTCTCAAGGCTAGAAGTTCATTTCAGCCCCAAATCAAAAGTTCTCTTCAGTGGGAGAGCTGAGGTCACACTGAGCTGGATGTGACCAAGCAAGGAACAGTTCAACTCGTTGTACTTTGAATGACTACTCAGTGTGACAGTGTGAATGACAGTGTAAGCCTTGCTCATGCCTGCTTCCACACCTGCAGCTCCCCAGACTCCTAGAGATGCACCTCCCTGATGTACTCCTGACTTCCCCTCTCTCCTTCCTCTAGCACCTTCCAGCCCAAATCCCAACATCATAACAAAGGCAGCAAGCAGACATTTCCTTTTGCCTCTACCTCTAAGAGGCCTTATAAGACCATTATTGCTCACAGAGTGCATTACCAGATGTCTGAAGATGAGCCAGTGTGTGCCCAGGTTGCCAAGAAGACCAACAGCAATAGTGTGACCAGCAGGAGTAAGGAAGGTCCTCAGCACTGGGGATGCCACACCTTGAGTCTTGTGGCCTTCACTCTGGGAAAGATGCTGAAGTGCTGGAGCATGTCCAGAGCAGAGCAGCGAAGTGTGCGGAGAAAGCAGAGCAGCGAAGTGTGCGGAGAACAGGTCTGGTGGGAACACCTGAGGGAACTGGGAATGTGGAGCCTGGAGCAAAGAGAGGCTGAAGGAAGACCTTCCTGCTGTCTCCAACTGCCTTTCAGGTAGCTGGAGACAGCTGGGGCTTGCCCTATTCTCTCTAACAGTAAGTGCTAAGAGAAGAAGAAACAACCTCAACGTGCACCAGGGGAGGTTTAGGTTGGATCTTAGAAGAACCTCCTTGACTGAAAGAGTTCTCAAAGACTGCAGCAAGCTTCCCAAGGAGGTGGTTGATTCCCCATGAGGTTTTTCACAGAGGCAGAGATGTGGTGCTGAGAGCCATGGTTTAGCATCAGACCTAGCAGAGTTAGAGAACAGTTGGACTAAATGATCTTACGTGTCTTTTCCAATCAAAACTATTCTCTGATTCTGTACTGATCAGTTCATGTTTTGACTGTCCCCAAAATGCCTGCCCAGAGAGGATCACCTCTCAGTGGCTTGTGAAATGAAAGCAGCACATCCTGCCTTACCCACTCACACTCTGGTTGTACTTTACACTAAATGCCTGCTGCAGAAGCTACACACAATTAAACATAGCTTGGAAGATCTCACATGAGCTGGAAAAAACAAAGCCATTACCAATGCCCACATCAGTTTCTTTCAGTCCAGTTATCAAGTTCCATGCCAATGTGCAATAACAATATTCCAGTTACTCCCACTTAAAAAATATGCAGAAGCTGAGCACAAACTAGAACACATGAAGCATGAGGAAGAACTTCTTTATGTTGAAGGTGGTAGAGCACCAGAACAGGCTGCCCAGAGAGGTTGTGCAATCTCCTTCTCTGGAGTCTTTCAAAGCCTGCCTGGACACTGCCCTGTGCAACCTACTCTAAGTGAATCTGCTCTGGCAGAGGTATTGGACTAGATGATCTCCAGAGGACCCTTCCAACACATCATTCTGTGGTTCTGTGATGCAAAGTTCACGTAGTTAGAGGTAAAAGATAAAACAGATAATAAAAAACAGTGAACCCACAGGCCGTGTGTGTTGTTGGCACAATGTGAGTAGTACATTAGACAAGCAGATGGATAATTATGGCAGTCACAGTGGTCCCTGCTGACCTGAAAATCCATCCATTCATCCACCCATCCACCAGTCAATAACATACCTGGGCAGAGCTATTTTGGTTGTTGTAACATGGGTGCAAACTCAGTGTAGTTTCTGGAAACTTCCCTTGTCTAAGTAGAGACAGGAAGCACCAGGTTTGGGGTGATGCAGATACAGACCTAGCTGCCTGGGCACATCCTGATCCCACATAATGCTTATTCCTCAGTTTGGACAAAATGAGACCAATCTGCAGCTAGCAGCAGCAGCAGCAGAGCTCTACCCTGCACAGCTAGATGTCCAAACTCTACTGTATCACACTGGCTGAATGACACACTTGTCAAGATTAAATGGCCTGCCCATGCTAATATGAGCATGCCTGAAGCTTCCACAGGCTTTGCAACATATTCTTGTTGGATGTGTACATACTCAAGACAGACTCAACTCCATTCCCTGTGGAAGCAAGGGAGATATGGAGAGTTGGATGGGCAGGCACAAAGGAACAGGTCACGTGTGGCACCTCTCAAGGATCGACATTGGGCCCAAGGCTGTTTAATACCTTCATAAATCAAGATAAGCATTGCCAGCAGGGCAAGGGAGGGGATTCTCCCCATTTACTCTGCTCTCATGAGACCCCACCTGCAGTCCTGTGTGCAGTTCTGGAGCCCTCAGCACAGGAAGGACATGGAAGTGTTGGAGTGAGTGCCACAAAGAGGCCACAAAGATGCTCAGAAGGCTGCAGCAGCTCTGCTATGAGGACAGGCTGAGAGAGTTGGGGCTCTGCAGCCTGGAGAAGAGAAGGTTTCCAGGAGACCTTAGAGTAGCCTTCCAGTATCTGAAGGGGGCCTACAGGAAGGCTGGGTGGGGACTATTTACAAGGTCATGCAATGACAGGACAAGGGGCAATGGGTTTGAAGTGGCAGAGGGGAGATTTAGACTGGATGTTAGGAGGAAGTTCTTTCCAGTGAGGGTGGTGAGACACTGGCACAGGTTGCTCAGGGAGGTTGTGGCTGCTCCCTCCCTGGAGGTGTTCAAGGCCAGGTTGGATGAGGCCTTGAGTGTTTGAGTGGGAAGTGTCCCTGCCCATGGTGAGGGGGTGGGAGTTAGATGATCCTTGAGGTCCCTTCCAACCTAAACCATTCTGAACGATCTGTACATTGCCATCAGGAGTAACTTGGTGAAGTTTGTGGGTGACACCTAAATGAGTGGAGAGGTTGACACCCCAGATGGAGAGCCACCCAGGAAGATCTGGACAGGCTGAAAGAGTGGGCTAGGAAGAACANCTGGAAAGAGTCCAGAGAAGGGCCAGGAGAATGATCAGAGGGCTGGCAGCCCTGCATGTGAGGAAAGGCTGAGAAAGCTGCATTTGTTTGGCATGGAGAAACTTGGGGGACACCTTATCACCAAGGAACAGCACATAAAGGGTGGTTACTGGGAGGATGGATATTCTCTTGTACAAGGAATTATATGGAAAAGACAAGAGGCAATGGGACCAAATGGGGAGATTCCCATTGGACTCCAGAAGAAAATGTTTCCCCATGAGAACAGTTAGACATTGGAATCATCTCCCAAGTGAAACAGTGGATTCCCCTGCACTGGATAGTTTTAAGACTCATCTTGACAGGGTGCTGGGCCAGCTCATTTCAACTCTATCACCTAGAAAGGTTGGATCCTTAGGGTCCCTTCCAACCTGGCACTCTGTGATTCTGTGAAACCTGGTTGGAGGGAGAGTGCCCATCTGCACAAGGTGTATTTGTGTAAATATTCTTCATTTTACTGCTGCCATTGAAAACTGAGTACATTTGGAATACCAGCCCTGTGTCACCATTAGCCACGTGGAGTCAGCTCGGAAGAAATGAATTAAAAATGCATTTAATTTTACCATGGGCTAAAGCTAGATTTTGCTTGCTATACAGATTCCCAGGGAGACCTGTCTGAGAGAACTACTGAAACATTAATGCCTACAAAAGGATTTTAAGGGTGGTACTTTAGGAACTATTTGGCTTTGATGAAAGGTTTGACTGCCTGATAACCCCAGCCTGCACTTACTGGGCAATATTTATAAATGGAAGAGACATTTACAGCCTCATAAAAGCTTCTGTTTATTGTTATCAAATTTCAGCCTTGCACTGAAACGTTAATATGTAGCTTAACCTGATTCTTGCAGCTTTGTTATGAGAACAGCTTAAGTACCAAAGCAGGTTTAATGGGCAGGAACCCAGCAATGCCAAGTGACAGGGATAATGCATGGCAATGGGAGCAGACAATTCAAACACTGCTACTAGTCCTTTGGCACCTCATCTATCCAGCTCAAAAGCAGACAGGTTACAACTCAGGTGCAGTGTTTCCTGTAACCAAGAAGTTGCTTTAGACTGACATACAGCACGGATCTCAAATCCCACTAAAACAAGGTTTGAGAAGAGTACTGGGGAGTAACTGAGGCTTGGTCTCTTCTCCCTAGTAGTGAGCGATAGGACAAGAGCTGCCCAGGGAGGTGGTTGAGCCACCCACCCTGGATGTGTTTAAGGGTTGTTTGGATGTGGTGCTTAGGGATATGGTGTAAGGTGAATCGTGTGGAGTAGGGTTATAGGTTGGACTGGGTGATCCTGAGGGGCTTTTCCAACTTGGCTGTTTCTGTGTGATTCTGTGGAGAGGAAAAGGCCTGAAGTTGCACCAGGAGAGGTTTAGATTGGATATTAGGAGAAAATTTTTTACTAAGTGGTCTAACACTGGAATAGGATGCCCAG
>VWYK01094062.1:0-22364 GCA_013399775.1 Semnornis frantzii
TCCTCTGGACCTGCTCCAAAGGCAGGCTATTATCCTGAAGACTCAAGTACAATGCTGTAGCACTCAGACCACCTCAGACAATTAATCAACTTGTTTATTCAATTGAACCCTTCCTGCTACTTCTCTCTTCCTGCCTGCCATGGCAGGATTTGAGGACACCCTGTTCGCCTGGAGATGGTGAATCACTACAAGCCAGCAGGCCCACTTGGTTCCTCAAAAGACACAAAAGGTGTAAAAATAGCTTGTACTAATGAAGCAAGTACATCGTCAGCAGCCAGATGAGCGTGGGTGATCAGATAAGGGTCTTCTGTTGCAAAGGGCAAGTTATTAAGAGAATGCTTCTCCCTCTCTCTCTCTTTTCATTAAGCTTTGTTCTTCCTTTGCTGACAGAAGTCCTCTGCAATGCCTGATAAATGACACCTGACAAGATTGACTCCTCCTGTAATTGCGAGTTTCATACCAGTGCAGGAAGCGGGGCCTCACTACGAGCTGAAGGCACAGTGGAGGTGTCACCAAAAAAAAATAAATAGAGAGAGGCAAAAATAAAGCCTAAAAATAGCCAGGACTACCCACTGAGTATGACTGTGTGGGTATATTTAGCCAGTCTAACATCAACTTTTCTTGTTAAAAACACAATCTTACCTTTATGCAAAACAGCTTCCTGTTTCTAAACGCAACCTGAGAAACTTCAGAACATGAGGGGGGAAAATTCAGTCCCTTTATCACCTTGATTATGAGATGATTAAATGTGAAAAAAACTACATGGGTTTTGCATCCTCACATAACAGAGAACAATTTGCCATCAAGGCCCAGGAAACAGATTCAGAGGCAAAACCAGAGCTGTACCAGCAAACTTCTCTAGGGACCGAAAATGAGACTGTGAGAACTGAAGGAAGTGGGACATGTCCTGTGCCAGCTCTGGCTACCTGAGCCAGCCAGCAGTGCCCTTGAGAGAAGGCACCAGAAACATCCCCACTAGAAGCAGACACATAGGCCTGAAGACTGATGATATGCAGTTGTACTTTTTACTTTGTACTTTGACTGTTCTGCAAGTCTCATCTACTCTGAGGCCAGTTTGCATGACTTTACCAGCACAAAAAAGCTTTTATGAGGGGTGTAAATAGAACTTGCTCCCATTTAAGGCATTCCCATGCTGCCTAATAAAGTAGCACAAGTATAAACAACCATCAGGCCAAGTGATACCACTTACTATCTTGTAAGCAATATTGAGAAGCACTTCCAAGCACACATTTGAATTTCTGATTCCCAATTACCTCTGCTATAAAGGAATTAATGAATATGTCTTTAAACTGCTAACACTGCACCTGCGTATTTCAGCTGCACATCGTGGTGAGTAGGTATCAATGCTCAGACCATGTGCTACCTGTATGCTCCACTAGGCTGAACTCAAGGGGTTGCCTCATGCCCACAGAATCATTGAGGCTGGAAAGGACCTCTAAGATCATCCAGCCCGGCCTATAACCTGACACCATGGCATCAGCTAAACCATGTCACCGAGCGCCAGATCCAATCTTTTCTTAAAGACCTCCAGGGATGGTGAATCCACCACTTCCCTGGGCAGTCCATTCCAAGGCCCAATCACCTTTTCTGTGAGAAGGTGCTCCCTAACATTCAACCTAAACCTCCCCTGGCAGAACTTCAGATCATGCCCTCTTGTCCTGTCACTAGTTGCCCAGGAATAGGAAGGCTCACATCAAGTCCTGGTCAAACTCTGCATTACCAACACTTGTCAGCCTTGCTCGTGACACATTTTGAGCACACTGCTCACCCCACTCATGGTGTCAGAGGAGTCCTGCAACTTTCATGGGTTTAATTGCAAGAGGATGAGCCACATCATCAAAGATGTTCAGCAATCTCTCTTTCCAGGGCAAATTTGTGCTTCTGCATGGCATGAATTTTGGTCCCTTTAACCCAACAGGAAGGCAAGCCAGGTCCCAAGCCTCTCTTAAGAATGCTTGCAACTACTGGAATGCCTGCAGTACTGGAAGTGCCTTACTACTGGAAGTAGCACACATGCCAACTTTCAAGTGTTGTGCATGAGCTGTGCAAGGAAATGGTCTTTTCTAGAATTATGGATTTTCTGCTTAGTATTGTGATTCCTTTGGATGATGCATACATGACTGGTTTGTTTCACATCTAGTTCCAAATACCTCACATCAGTTGTCCTGGGACCAGGTTTAAAAATGTACAGGTTTATACCAGACCTTTTGTCTCATTTACAACAGGGAAAAAAAAGCTCACTGTAAGACATTGCCAACTTCATGTGCAATATTCAGTGAAAATGATTATTCTGATACTACATTTTAAATTTCATTCTGGTTTACATTTTTAAAATTTATTTGTAGTTAATAAAATTGTATTTTTCATATTAAATCCAGTGGGAAATTGAGTGCATGCTCTTTTCTTGATACGTTGTGGTGTGCTTGATATTCTTTGTCCATCATGGACATGGGGCAATGTTTTAAAACTAAAAGAGTGTACACTTAGACTAGATATAAGGAAGACATTTTTCATAGCGAGGGTGGTGAAAAACTGGGACAGATTGCTCAGAGAGGTGGCAGATGCCTCATCCCTAAAAACATTCAAGGCCAGGTTGGAATAGGGCTCTGAGAAACCTGATTTTCTTAAAGATGTCCCTGCCCACAGCATGAGGTTTGGTCTTGATGACCTTTAAATACCACTTTCAACTCAAATCATTCTATGACCTTATGATTCTTTTCAGTAAGTTCCAGCTAGGGTCTTTCTATATTGGTCAGTGTTTAAACTGGGAGACCAGGCACAGTGGCTGCCTGTACTTTGGGGAGGATGGTGGTTCCATGATCACAGAATCACAGAACTTTATTGGTTGGAAGAGACCTCCAGAGATTAAGTCCAACCTCCCTGCCAAGGGATGTGTCCAGGCAGGTTTTGAAAGTCTTCAGAGAAGGACACTCCACAACCTCTCTGGGCAGCCTGTTCCAGTGCTCTGTCAGCCTCACTGTAAAGAAGTTTCTCCACATGTTAAGCTGAAACCTTTTATGTTCCAACTTGTATCCGTTGCTCCTTGTCTTAGTGATGCTGACCACCGAAAAGAGATTGGCCCCATCCACTTGACACCCACCCCTCAGATATTTGTATACATTGATAAGATCTCCTCTCAGTCTTCTCTTCTCCAGACTGAACAGCCCACAAAATGGAAGTCTACAGTCAGTGACAGCACTGCTGATTTCTTACCCTGGGTAGGGACACCACATGGTGAGAAATGGAAGCAGGTGCCAGTACAGGGCGGCAGTAGGGAATGCTGCAAGGGGAGCCACGGGAGGCAGTAGGAAGATACAGTGTTATGTAGTGAGGGGCTGCACTATCTCACATCTTCCTACATCCTGCCGCAGGTCGCTTTTCCTGCCACAGCCTTCTCCCTCCCGCCCCTGCACGGTGTCACTTTCACCAGCATGCACTGCCCTCCCACTCACCAACACGTACGGCACACCATGCTTTATGCCACCTCTCCAATCTGGTCCAGCATCTCTGAGGTGTGAGCAATGATGCAGTCTACGAAAGGTTAGGATTAATGCTTTATTGGCAAATATGGCAGGCAAGTGGTTCAAATTATAATGCAGTTATTCCTTGTGAAGACCTGTATGAGGTGGGAGCAGGTTGCCACAAGCCTGGTGCCTGCTGCACACTGACACATGTCCTTACTGCTGGGCAAAAGGGTAGGTCCAATTAGATGTCTTATATTATTTATGTTCTGCTGCTTCGTCTGTTGATCACATCCTCCTTTCAGCCTTCCTGAGCCCCAGCTTGTGTAACACATTGACATGTGTGGAGGCACTGCTCTACTTGGGAAAGTTTGAGCAAAAATCTGGTAGAGGAGTGGGAAACCTTCCTTTTGCAAGACCCAAGGAAGGGGTGGAACGGCTGAGAAGCTGAGCAGATCATTTAAGCTAGGATTCTCAAGCTAAAAGATGAGAAATATGAGATATCTGCCCTGCCGGCAGTAATAATTACAATGTATTATTAACAAAACTCAGGTTTCATCATCAACCTGACTCCAGTTTCAAGAGTTGATCTCACCCTGATCAGCCTCCAAATTACATCCAGCATGTCCCTCTGAGCTGAGCCAGTACTATCAAGGAAGGCCACTGGTAACTATTATGCTGAGAGAAAGAACGCACGGGTAAAAATGAGCCATCAATACCATAATCAAACAGGTGCAAAAAATTACAGCCAGATCTTAAGCTGCCCAAGCCCAGGGTGGCCTGACCACTTAGATTTGATCTTTCAGAAAGACAGAGCTGCAACTTCAAAGGGGCTGAAAGTTCTGTCAGTGCATGCTGCATATGGCACAGCTGATGTGACTCTGCTTCTGCAAAGGATTGACTCCACTCCCCTCAAAGGTGTCAGTAAAGTCACAGCTTCTCTCTTGGATCTCAAAACATGAGAAAGGCCACCTACATGTTTGCTATAATGAAGCAGCCAACTGTTTCCATCACCACTTCACTGCCGCAACAAAAGACCCTTGCTTGATTTTGTTCCTCTACCAAGATCATCATCAGAGTAACTAAGATCTTCAATCAGAGCAACTAAGATCTTCAAAAGCTTTTTCTCAACCTCTAAGTGTGAGATGAAAATGCCATTTTAATTGTGGATCAGTTATGTCTGCTTGAGCAAAATAACCCCAATCCCTCGGATGCAACAGCGTAACAAGCACTGCTCTTCTAGCAGGGAGCCTAATTGGTCTGCTAGCACCAACAAAGAGTGGCTGGTTCATTAGACCAAGCAGGAGGAGCTGCTGTTTGCATCTTCACAAGCTGGGAATATTTGATTGCAAAGCCGCTATGCATGTTTGATCCAAAATTCAGCCTCTGATTTCTGATCAGCAAAACTTAAAAGTAAAGAAGCTACCAGTCTGGTATTTTTCTTTATCACGTTCTCAGAGTAACAATTTATTTTTCTCCTTGATCTGTTCAAAGATGTCAAATCTAATCTTAAGATAGGATTTGGACTTTTATGTTCTGCGTAAACCTGCTTAGCAGAGAAAGCAGCAAGAGCAGAACTGATGTAAACCAAACTACAGTTTCACATGACACCTGGAAGATGCTGGCAGTTAGGTTGCTATCCTGTAGCCTGACTGCACCAGGACCTTGCCAGAAAGTGCAAAGGGCAGAGTAAGGCCAGCAGAAGGCCAGCAGAGGTCAAAAGAAGCCATGCCTCCTGCTGGCTGCTCAGAGCAAGTCTGAACAGCAGGCCATCTGGCAGATGGCAGAGGAAGCATATCTCAGCATGATTTGCTGAATCACACTAAAGGGGAGCATGGCAGTTAGTCCTGATGAAACATCCAAGAGCTCCCTTTGCCTGATGCAGGGACCCCAGGTGCAGTTCTGCACACCTTCTGGGAGACCATGCTGCTGTGCTCAGGTTTGTCTGTCCACCCTCTCTTTTACTCATCTCACAGCCTGCATAAGACATTGCCTTGCTTGGTGCTTTCTCTTTTCATTTTAACTGTCTTACCATGAACACTTTGTGAATGGAAAACACAAACCAATTTCAGGCAGACACCTCCTCAGCAAGTCTATCGTAAGCAACGCATCTTCTCCAACTCAAACTCCACACATGTATATGTCCACACACAGGCTCAGATGAATCTGCATAATGAAGTCCATTTGCCTGAGTGTTTGCTAATGGATGCTTGCCAGAAAGAGGGACACCACAAGAACATTCAGTTATTTTCTTTTTTTTTCTTTTTCTTTTTTTCTTTTTTTTTTAAAGTAAAGGAACAATATGTTGCTTATAAAACGTATCACTCATGGATTCAAATTCAAATCTTTATATTGACATACAAATTAAAGGTGCAGAGTAACTTTTTTTCTACCCCTTTTCATGTACTTTGAATAACCCTGTGGGACAGTTAATAGAAATATCCCACCAGTGAAATGGAAATTAGATTAAACCAATACAACAAAAGCCTTTGATTTGGTGGAAAATGCCACATGGGATACTCTCAGGGAAATCACTCAAATGCAAGTGCTACCCAGTGTGCTGAAGGCCCAGGTAGGTCAGCTCTTTGCGTAGCCAGGACCATACTCTGATATTCACCCAATGTGCTTGTCAGGATTGGAAACCAAAACCTTCTTCTCTGACAGGTCATGAATTAAATAACTACGGATGGTTTCCAGGATCTCTTTCCTTCTGCTAGCAGTCTCATATAGAAACAATAAAAGTACTGACACTGTAAATTAGTTCTAGGGGTATCTTTTTCATCACAAAGCTGCTGCAAGATATTTTTTCTCTGGTTGCAGTAACAGTGAGTTCAGGAAACACAGAGCACCTGCCAGCATTAAAAGAAGAGCACATCTAAAAGAACATGTCCCAGTTGTTCAAATGCTGCTTGCTACAGGCATTTCATCTACGCTAATACTCCGCTGAAGCGGTCCAGGTAACAACAGCAATAGACAATAACAAGGAAGAAGTTAAAGAAGCATTAGCAGGATGGCACTGTTCACTGACATTTTTAAGTTCCAGTAGTGTTTATCGCCTCCATGATCAGGTCTGGATTTACAGAACAGAAATGAGTAAGTGCATGACTGCCCTAAAGAAAGTTTCCACTTGAAAAGGTGAAAAGTGTCTGCAAATCAAGAGCATACCACTGAAATCCCTACCTGTCCAATACTTTCTGCTTTCTCCTTGGTTTACTTTATCTCTTTACAGTGAACTGAGCTGCTCTAAGATTACTTTTCTGTGATTTTCAGAAGTAGATACAGAAGGAACTGTGGACAAGCACTCAAGACCCCAAGAGACTTAGTCTTTGTCCCACTTGAGAAGTGGATACGATGCCAGCTTGAGTGGATTCTGAGTCCCATTTTTAATTAAAGAGAATGTGAAATCAGGCAAACCTACCTCTTGCTCAAATACTACTCTTTCCTCTGCTATCCAGAAAAATGGTCTTCTCCCTGTTGGTGACAGGGGGTTATGCAGGTACAGGATCCAAACTCTTTCCTACTATGTCCTTACCATCTGCATGTTGTCTGCCTCTCTATTGACAGCTTCCAATAAAAGCTTCCTTTAATAGAGCTGTCCTGACTCACAGGTTGGGGGGAGGGAAGCTGACCTCGCTGCAGCATCAAGAGTCTCTGACGCATTTTGGGAGGCTGTGGTTTCGGGTCTGAAAGAATTCAGCCTTGTTTTCAACTAGGTTTTACACGTTTAGCTTCTAAAATACCATCCTATAGCTCCACATCCCTTTGCAACTCGAAGTTTAGTAGTTCGACTTAGCACTATTCAGGGCTTTAGCCATATGCTTGGCAAATTAGCAGTGCACACCAGCAGAAGAGTTTCTCAGAAACACAGCCACCCAGGCTCCTGGCTGGCTCCACCTCTTGTCCACCCACTCCCAGTTTCAGACATTTCACATTCCAATACTGGAAGTGTCTATGCAACATAAGGTCACGTTATTGCACAACGCGCTCCGCTCCTTCTAAGATCCATCGCATCCTCAAAGTACATCAACGCTACCAGAAAGAGAGATGTTTACAGTGAACTCCTATCTGAGTGGGAGTATTTTCTCCAAGAATCTTCTAACAAAGATATGAAGCGTATGACTCTTCCCTACATTTGGTAGAACGGTTTCTGAGATGGCATTTATTTATTCCATACTTCCACATCAGTATTCACATAGAATCACACAGAATTAATCAGGTTGGAAAAGACCTCTCAGATAGGTCCAACCTATCACCTAACAGCTTCTAATTAACTAAACCATGACACTAAGTGCCTCATCCAGCCTCCTTTTAAACACCTCCAGGGATGGGGACTCTACCAGTTCCCATTCCAATGCCAATCATTCTTTCCATGAAGAATTTCTTCCTAACATCCAGCCCAAACATGCCCCAGAGCAGTTTGAGGCTGTGTCCTCTTGTTCTGTCACTGGGTGCCTGGCAGAAGAGCGCAACCCCACCTGGCTACAACCTCCTCTCAGGCAGTCGCAGACAGCAATGAGGTCTGCCCTGAGCCTCCTCTTCTGCAGGCTGCACACCCCCAGCTCCCTCAGCCTCTCCTCACAGGGCTGGGCTCCAGCGCCCTCACCAGCCTTGCTGCCCTCCTCTGGACACATTCAAGCACCTCAACATCTTTCTTCAACTAAGGGGCCCAGAACTGGACACAGTAGTCAAGGTGTGGCCTAACCAGTGCTGAGTACAGGAAAAAAGGTGCAGAAGCTGTTCATGCCATACTTACTCAGAATTAATGTTAACATTTCCCCGAAGTATTTCTGTGCTGGGTAATTTTAGGACATGCTAAACAGAACAATTTCTGACTATCTTAAATTTAGAACTGAGGCCATTTGTAACTTTTGCAGTGCAACCATGAAATACAATTGACTGTCATCACCATGTGTTTTGCAATTTTTTTTTCTTGCCAAATGCCCTGAATAATTGCTACAGTCCTTCCTTCACTTAGTCTTTAAATTCAAACAGGTGAATGAAATCCTTAGTTTCAGTTTAATGGGAAAACACCATTTCTTTTAGTATGGGGAATTAAAATTCACAGATTCACAGACTGCATTGGATTGGAAAGCACCCTCAAAGGTAAATTTGTCCAACCCCCCTGCAGTGAGCAGGGACACTCTCAATTAGATTTCGAGGTGAGCATACT
This sequence comes from Semnornis frantzii, assembly GCA_013399775.1. NCBI lineage: Eukaryota > Metazoa > Chordata > Aves > Piciformes > Ramphastidae > Semnornis > Semnornis frantzii. The sequence goes on from VWYK01094062.1 coordinate 8,653, forward strand.
TTTTTTTCCCCAAAGGACAGTCCGTAGGTAGAGATTGTGGTGTCACATTGTGTCTCTGAAACTGCAGTGAGCTTTTCAGTTACAATTAAATGTTGGCTGTTTGCATGGAAAGTCTATTTTGCATTCCCTTGAAAGGCAGTGAATTATACTGGTATCACCTAAAAGCAATTTTTGACCTATTTAAATAAAGAATAGATGAGCAGTTCTTACCTGCCATCTCTTTGTTTCACAGAATTACCAGGTTCAAAAAGACCTTTGAGATCATTGAATCCAATCTCAGTCATTCAGATCTCAGCACCACCATGGAAGCTGAACAGTGGGGAAGCAGAAGAATTTGGGGGCAGGGAGGTTCCCAGTATCCTCTGAAGGGGGCTGCTGGCAGGGCTAATGGCAAAGGTAACTCATAAAGCCCTCCTGATTTCACAGCCAAGTGAGTTTGTCATAAGCTGTTGCTGCTGTCCTCCCTGAAGTGAGAAGGTTAAGATCCAGTAGCCAGTGTTCAGAAATCTGATTCGGGCTACCCAGTGAAAATTACAATGGCCAAAACAAGTCAGTTGCAGAGTAAGAGGTAATGGGAAACTGAGAGAATCCTATGAGAGGGGCAGAGTGAGAGACAGAGGACTTTGGCATGCACTTGTTTTGCCAGATGCAAAGTCATTCATTCATTGGGAAGATATGACTCAGAGTCCTGCTCTGGAAGGTGGAAGGGATGAGGTCCCTTCCAGCCCCTAACCTTCTGTGATTCTGTAACTACCCTTCATCCTGTGGAAGAGATACTTAAAATGGAGCTAATGGCTGAAAGTTACTTAGCTCCTGTTCAGCCTGTGAGCAAGTAAAAGGTCAGACTGTAATATTTAACCACAACTCCCATGTCTTTTGAGAAGCACAGAGAAGGCTGCCTGAAGGAATCAGGCATCTGCCATACTACTTTCTGGAGGTGATGAAATTTGACTCAGACTTCAGCCTCATGTAGACAGCAAGTTTCCTCTGGTGCAGTGGCTGTCACACTGTGGTTTCTGGTAGAACTCATTTCCTTTTGGGGGATATCTTCCACAGGGACAACAGAGATCAGTGTTCTGTTCATGACACAAGTCACAACCATCGAATCTGCCAGCTGGTCACCATACAATATAGCCATAGGTTTAGTGCTTTTAGCAGAACTGGCTAAATGAGAACACTGTGAAGAACCCATGAGGAGTAGCAAGACAAGGAAAATTATTCATAAAAATCCAGAGACACAGTGCCACAAGGAGAACACAGCACCTACTACGCATCTTGAGGAAATATTCGAACTGTTACTTTAAAAAGTAAAAGAAGTATGTGCATTCATTCTTTTTTAATGTTCAACCCTAAGAGGTCACTGCATCATACAATGATTACTTTGGTGTCAGCAGCATTCCTCTCCCTTCCCATATGTTCATCACCAGGTGTCCAGTCACCTACAGTAATGTCACACCTGCCTTTTCTAGGGACAGTTAAAGCAGGCAATAAAGCAAGAGACATGAGGGAGTCCTTCACTTTGATTGTCTGACCTTAGTCAGTTTTACAATCATAGAATCATAGAATGATAGAATGGTAAGGTTGGAAGGGACCTCAAGGATCATCTAGTTTCAACCCCCTGCCATAGGCAGGGACACCTCCCACTAGTACAGGTCACTCAAGGCCTCGTCCAGTCTGGCCTTGAACACCTCCAGGGAGGGAGCAGTCACAACCTCCCANCAGTACTGCAGGTGGGGTCTGAGGAGAGCAGATTAAAGGGGCAGAATCCCCTCCCTTGCCCTGCTGGCCATGCTGCTCTTGATGCAGCCCAGGACTCAGTTGCTGTCTGGGCTGGATGCGCACACTGCAGGCTCATGTTGACCTTTTCATCAACCCAGACCCTCAGGCCATTTTCCTCAGGGCTGCTCTCCAGCCATTCACCACCCAGTCTGGATTTGTGCTTGGGATTGTGCGTACCCAGGTGCAGGACCTTACAACACTTGGCCTTGTTGAATTTCATGAGGTTGGCTTTCATTCCTCACTGATCTCAGATGGAATCCAGGAGTTTTATGACCCCCAGAGAAGTTTTAAATAATCAGTTAAAAATACACAAAAATTTGGGATGCTGAGTTTGAACAGCAAAGACACAAGCTCACAAGATACAAACTCACCTCTCCAGGCTGGAGAGGTGGGCCCAGGCAAACCTCATGAAGTTCAACAAGAGCAAGTGCAGGGTCCTGCACCTCAGACCTCACTATCCATACAGGTTGGGAGATAAGGTGTTGAGAGCAGCCCTGTGGAAAGGGACTTGGGGGTGCTGGTGGATGAGAAGCTGGACACGAGTAGACAGTGCATGCTTGCAGCCCAGAAGGCAAATCGTATCCTGGGTTGCACTCAAAGAAGTATGGCCAGTAAATCCAGAGAGGTGATTTTGACACTTTTTTCTGCTCTGGTGAGACCTCACCTGAAGTACTGCATCCAGTTCTGGAGCCCTCATTATAGGAAGGACATGGACCTGATGGAGCAGGTACCTAGCCGACCACCAAAATGATCAGAGGGTTGGAGCACCTCTGTTATGAGGACAGGTTGAGGAAGCTGGGGTTGTTTAGTCTGAAGAAAGGAGGTTTCGAGGAGACCCAATAGCAGCCTTCCAGCACCTGAAGGGGGCCTACAGGAAGGATGAAGAGAAGCTGTTTACAAAGGCCTGTAGTGACAAGACAAGGGGCAATGGGTTCAAGTTTGAGAAGAGCATATTTAGATTGGATGTTAGGAACAAGTTCTTTCCTATGAGGGTGGCGGAGCACTGGGTTGCCCAGGGAAGTGGCTGAGGTCCCTTCCTTGGTAATATTCAAGGTGAGGCTTGACGGGGTCCTGGGTGACCTGGTCTGTGGAGATGTCCCTGCTGACTGCAGGGGGCTGGACTAGATGACCTCTAGGGGTCACTTCTGGCCCAGATCATTCTATGAATCTATGATTCTATGAAATGGTTAAGGATCCTCTGGTTTCCCAGGGTTTGAGGCCTCTCTTTTAGAATCTGTCTCACTATGACACCTTTTTTTCCAGTAGCTAGTTGACTTTTTCACAAGTGCGACTACTATACAGTGTGGGACATGGAGGGACTGTCAAGGGGACCTGCCCACGAGAACTTCTAAAGCATAATCTTTTTGTATTGCCACTTGCCATGAGACAAGAAAGAGAGAGTAATAACAGATGTAACGTAACTGAAAGAGTTTTAGCTCAGTTCAGCTAATTGAAGATCCTCTTCACGGAGTAAGGTGACTTAAAGGAACACATTTCATTCAGAGATTTCCATGGGAAAACAAAACCCAAAAAATAAAAATAGCAATTCGGAGGTTTTCCAGTGGAAAACTTGTTCTTGTGGAAATTCCACTTTCAGTTGACAAACTGTTTTTATGAGAAATTCCTAAGAAGCTGTAGGCACAGCCCTCATGCTGAGAAGTTTAAAAGCAGCTTATGTCTGACCCAGTGCTCTCAGATTTCCCACATCAGATAAACTCCAAGAGCAGAGCCCTTATCTTTCCCTTACCCCCAGGCATACTCCGCAGCACATACGCGGTCCCACCGTGGGCACCACAGTATACTGACTGCAATAGCAGTATGCATGTGATTACAGATGGAATGCTTGAAGCATTAATCTTTTAATGTCCCAAATCAAGATTCATTACAGGCTCTTACATACAAGCTGTCCCTAACACTCCGACACAGGTAATGCTGTCACTGACTTCGGCAACAGGTTTACCTACACCAGGGATTGCAGGCTTGAGAGAGTCTTAAATGAAGCTACTCATAGTACACTGTACCAAGGAGAGAGAAGTCGGCTTTGATTTTTATGTAATTATGTGAATGGTCACAAATTATGGCTGTAACTTCATTCTTACTGTTTTTATACTGGCTTAAACCTGTTAATAAGAACTATACTCTTCACAGTTAACATTACAGAGAGTACGACAAGTATTTTTAGTGAGCTTGCTAAGGGTCTTCTAAATTTACAAAGACACTGAGTAAGCATCTGCTTTACAGAGTGGTATTAGTAAAGCATAAACCATTTGTTATAAAGCATCTTCTATCAACCACTTTAGCATGAATCATCATACTATGTAAACAGGCAAGAAATCATATTTATGGCAAGGCTCAAAGTATCTCAGAAAGCCTAAGGAAGAAAAAACTCTTAGAGTAAGTAGGCTTGTACAGCCTTTACAGTTCAGGAAGGTACTGATCACCAAAACCATTCACCTAAGCGTTTGCAGTGATTTATAGTATTTGTGTACCAAGCCTGTATTTTTGCACTATGGCATTTTTAAAACAGAATAAAATGTAGATTCCTGTAAGTACTAAAAGTTAATTCTACCAGCTGCACAGGACTGGTCTTAACAATTTACTCAAGAGAGATGTTTCCTCTTTCCCAACTACCTTCTGTTCCATATAGCCTATCCAACAGTAGTGTGGGTCCAGCATCCTCCAAATTGAGCTGAGCTGGAGGAACTCAAGCATGAGGAAGTGGTGGTGGGAACCCCATGGTGCCACTGAGGAGGCCACTGGCAGCTGGCCACCTGCCAGAAGCTGCAGGCTATGAGGTGGAGTGGATGAAGGCCACTGCTCAGCTTCTACAGTGACCTTCAGCTATGCTGATCCATGAGAAGAACACACTCCCTGGCCATGCTTGCATTTCTGAACTGCATGCTTTCTTGGTTATTTGCATACTGCATGTATGCATGTATGACATGCATACACATGTATGACACTGACTTCACACACGTGCACAGCTCATGATCATACAACACACGAGGTCGACGTCCTCCCCTCCACCCCTAAGCACAAGGCAGCTAGCCAGTTACAGCCATACAACTGAGATGGTTCTACTACAGCGAAGCACATGTGGTAAGAGAAGAGGGCTCAGGCTCTTCTCCATATTCTCTGCATACCTGTTACTATCACACAGCTGCTCTCAAGTCTACAGTTTCCTGTGCAGTACAAACTGCATACCACTTCCCCTATGGAAAAAAAAAAAAAAAAAAAAGCCTTACTTGTTCTTCATTGACGATGGAAATACTGTCATATTTTCCACTAGCCTAGCTTGAAACCATTACTGAACATACCTTCATTAATTTTTCCACAACATTTTGCAGAAATGTCAGGAAACAGCTGCACCAGACATGATTAACCGTCCTTATCACTAGGACTTCATTGGCCAATTTCAAATTATATAGGTTTTCTTCTTTCAAAAACTATGTTCTGTGATGGGGTTTTCTATTCTTTAGTTGACTGTCTCAATACACTATTTTCTCTTCAAAAGTACCCGATTACACAAGTTCAGTGCTGCACAGACATTTTATGACCAGTGGAAGAATTTGTACAGTTTGGAGCTGCATACTTCTAGGAAAAGATTGCTTCCTGCAGATTGCTCAGCTGTGTCTTTCTTGGATCAAATTCAATGAAATTCACGACTTGCAGTCAAATTCTATTTGCCTGTCAGACTGAATTCATTACACTGACATAAACTCTTTTTGCTGCATTTTCTAACTCCTTTCCCCTCCTACCCTACACTCTTTTCCTTTCTCCTTTTCTCTCCCCACACTCTCTCTCTCACCTCTTCTTTGAGCTATACCATGTGTCAAAACTTAGAATACAAAACCCTGTACATTTTCTGGCAAAAACAAGTGGAACAGTATACATCATCATTCCAAACATGCAAACGCTGAGATGCTAGAAGGTTTGGTACAAAATAAGAGTGCAGCCATCTGGAGATAACTGCTAGCTCTGATCTAAGATTCCCAGCTGGTTGAAACTTTGCAGGCTTGGAACTTTTTAGCAAAGCATCAGTTAGCAAGAGACTCCCCACACAGGGATTTGCATGGGGCACTGGGTACTACATAATTTTTTTAAAATGTAAATTCTTCAGATTTTTGGGACACAGCAATAAAAAGCAATGTTCACAGGAATACTTTTAAAGTGTCTAGTGTCTTGTTTATTAATTTAGCACTACTATGGCATGTCACGTTACACTAATTCTGCATATATGTTATTGGCAGATCTGAAATTGCAGTCATTCACTCCATGTCTTCACTGAAGCTGTAAACCTTGAATCTGTAACCTTAGGATATTTTTAGGCAGAGGGAAATACAGATGCAAATACATGTATTGGAAGTTACGCAAAACTAGTCATGTCAGCTGTGATTCAGTGTTGACTGCTATCACAGGGCACTCCTAACAAAAGGTAGGCTACTTTCAGAAATGGTACAGTCACATAAATGGAGACTGACCTAGATGTTACAAAGAAAGAATGCTTCCTGCTGCCTGTAATTCAAAATGGTTTTCATTACTTGCTTTTAAAACTGGTCCTTCCACAGCCGCATGCATTGCAGCACACAATCCCTTCTGACACTGATGAGCTTGCCCTGTGCTGGGTCTATTCCTGAGTGTCTTCATTGCTTTCAGCAAGTACACAAGCAGCCGGCTGGTCCTGGTCCGGAATGCCTAACACCAATCAGCACTGCTATTCAATTGGTGCATTGTTAGCTACAGAGAAAAAAAAATTATTAGTTTTTAAAATTACCCTACCAAGGTATTTGCTTAGATAGCAGAAATTGCAGTACAGTATATTCTGCTTAAAATACGCATGAATATAGATAGGTTCTATTTACAAGGTAAGCAACACTGCCAAAAGTATTCAGGCTTTTCAAGGATTCTGTTTTATAACAGGCAATGCTGAATTTCTCCTTCATGGTACCCTTATCTGTCTCTGCTCTAGTTTGAAAGCAGTAACTGGCAGGGCCAGGGACCACACGTCCTTCCAATACATCGCATGTCAAGGCGCTGCTGGCCGTCACACGGCCCTCCGTGTGTGCCGTGGGCGGAGAGAAACGCAGCCAAGCCATGAGGCTGCGCTGGGCAAGCCCTGGGCTTTACTTTTCGGGGAGAGCTGTGAAATCAACATTAGACAAACACGGCCCCGCAAGCGCAGCCCGTCGCCAGCAGAAGGGTGTCGCAGGTTCCCGAGGGGACACAGAGGCTGGCAGGCGACAGCTGTGGCAGCCACAGGCTCTCCCCTCCCGCACCTCCCNCCCCCGGCAGCCCCGCGAGGGCAGCAGTCGGAGCGCCAGGAGCCGCAGGGCCTGCTGCCGCCTCCCCTGGGTGTTTTCCACTCTCTTTCTTCCCACCCCGTGCTGCCAGAGAAGCCTATGAATTCCGCCACCCTGCCCAGCCGCCTACTGGACGTGGCAGAAGAAAGATGTTCTCTTGTGTCTAACGGCAGGACCAGAAATGCGCGCTCCTGCATCCCCCTGAGCTTGCACATCTGAGCTCAAGCCGCCTCCACGACACAGGCTCTTCCTGTTCACAGCATCAGAGCAGCAAGATCTAAAGGCAACGTTCTAACAAAAAGAAAGACCTTGAACTTGCTTTACCCTTTGCATAGTCATTTATATTTGGTCAAAGTGGATAACAGCTCGTTTAGCACTAGAGTGGTGGCATTTTACGCTCGCTAGGCATTTGCTTTGCCCAGGTATAAATAGCAAAATATTTTCAGGCGGTAGAGAATCGGGACCAGTATCTTCAAAGGATTCTTAGCCAAAATAACACAGCTAAGTCCTTCACAGCTTGTGGAACCTTGCTCTGCCACAAGAATCATTCCCTGCAGGGTGCATGGGCCTGCTGGTTTGGCAGCATTGCATGCTCTGGTCTTCAGTGAAAATCTGCCTTCCCATTGCCCCAATATCCAGTGGCAGAATCAGGCTGCAAGCTTCCACCCATAAAGTAGGCAGTATTAGGGTTCTGTTTCTTAACGGGAGCCTTTTGCTAGTTTGCACAACATATTTACTACCCTACCAGCATTGAGTGTTTGCCTTAATAGCCTTAGCACGAGATGGAAGTACATACTATCATAGCTACAATAACATTGGTCTGAACTACATTAATCAAGAGCATCTATTCTGCAATTCAATTGTTCCCAACAAAAAAGTAAAGCATGTCATTATTCAGCTGACACACTATCAGGAAGTTCTCAACGTACAAGAGAGCCACAGCGACAAGGACCCAATACACAGAAGTGCCATTAGGTTACATGTTAATGAAATCTGAAAAATTTATGATAAAATTTCAGGGAATGGCCACCGTGCTCTTGTGTAACAAAGCTCTCAGTTTTCCACTTAAATCCTGTCTGGTGAGTCAGGACATGGGTAGGCAGGAGACATGGGCACTGCAGGAGTATTCCACTGCTCCTGCTTGCAAATTTCACACTGTTAATGCTTCCCAAACTGGCAGTGGAGCTCAGGGGTGCATGAGGATAGTTTTATTTTCCCACTCGACTTCCAACATAAATTCCACAGGACCTCTGGTGAGGATGATGCTTTCTTCTTCGCCAACGTGTTCGTTGATAATACCCCTGCTGACAGATGTCAGTTTGCACCCCCCTCATCCACCCAGCTCTAATCCCAGGCTGCAGGGAAAGGTCTTGGTTAGCTCTCAGAAACTGCAGCGTGGGAAGGGTGCAATGCAGGTACACAGTTTCCATTTCAGGGAGAGGGATCTCTGAGAAGAGATATCCTATATAGCACTATCCTGGTTGCAGAGTATCTGGAACCAGTTCTAGGTTTGAGCAAATGTTCAAGGGGTAGTTCATCTCAGTTTAACCCCTTCCATCTATTCCTTTATATACAGAATTAAATATAAGTCAAATAAATTCACATAGTTCTGAAAAACCTAGAGGGTTTGTCTCAAAATATGGTGCATGTGTTCTTTGAACACCTTCTCCTGTGGTCATATCACATGAGAATCTGTTTTTTTCCTTATGGCAGGAAGTCACCTTCCTTAGGTGACTGCCTAAATCCTATTATTACATAATTAAAAAAAAGGTAGCCAATGAGAAGGATCAAGCCTTTTTTTTTAAAAACTTCTTACTACTTTAAGACAGTCTCATTAAATTCTGAGGGCTAACAATTTTCTGAGCATCTCAGTGCCTCAGGTCTCCTACAGCAACACAAGTAACTGTCTATACTGCACACAGGTACAGTTTTTGAGACAAAGTCAATGTGAAACCTTCCCAGCCTGTGACTACCAACCTAAATAAACATGGAGCTGCAAAGAATAGCTGAAAATGGACCATTCCTTGAAAAGATAAACTGGTTTCTGCACTATCTGATGCCATTTTAAGACAGTTGCTGAGGATCCACTGTACGCTAGTTTGAGTGTCATTATACTAGCGTGTCAGCACTTTCATAACTGCAGTTTCTATGTGCCCTTGGGGACACAGTGTTCAAAACCCAAAGGAAAAAATAAACCTTGAACAGAATTGTCAGTGTTGCACTTGAAATGGTGAGACAGTCAACTAGAAATCACCAATTTATACTTTGGGACAATTTTTTAAATGAACAAAAAAAAAAAAAAAAAGAGAAATCCAATGTTTCAGATATCGAACTCACCATTTCTTCTTGTATTTTTACAAGTACTTTTTTCTACTTATTTGGTTCATTTTGTTCACACAAAAAGTGTGCTCCCTGGATACGTGATGCAAGAACTGCGTAGAGAAGGGAAAGTGGTAAACCACATGCCTGGACAAAGCCAAGACAGCACTTCCAAATGAACCAAGACATAACCATCCCCGAAAGCAAAATGCCTCTCATTTCAGTGAGAGCTGACTTCAGTTCTAACAAATGGACACATACTCAGTATTTAAATGTGTGACTTCCATCTGAAACCTTCTGAGAATGAAAAACTATTCACTCAGGCCCAATCTCTTAGTTCGCTCAAATCCATCCTTTCTTTGCTCTCCTACCTGGCTGCTCTCAACAAAGGTGCAAGTGAGTAATGGTTCCAGTCAAGGCAATTTGGTTCACTGCTCCAGCAAATATGGCTGTTGACTCTCTCCTCCACCTAGTTGGAAAACAAATATGAAATATTTTTAAGGATTGTGGTCGATTCAGCCTGCTGTTTGATTTTGTAGCTTATTTGACTTTATGGTATTGGTCATGTCAATACATGTAAGAACTTTGGATATCAGTCAGTCCTTCTTGCTACTCACATCTTTTTCTCCAAGAGCTATGTGGCACCGGCAGTCAGTAGCTGCCCTGTGGTTTCCACCTTGCTGTGAGCTAGAATACACATCAACTAATACATTCCAGGCTGAAAACAATAGACATACAAAAGGTGTATGTGCATACAGTGATGCAATTTCAAACATGATGTGCATAACAAGCATTGTAAACACACAAAACACAGAAGTGCCTTTGTAGTCAATTTACCTGTAGGGCTTGCAGTTCCAGGTCTGGTGCCTAATTTTTAAAAGATCATGCTCAAATCAGAATTTAAAAGCACTTATGTTTTAATTAAATGCAAACAGTTTATGTTATTAAGTTAGAGAGGTTCAATTGTCTTTCATTCTGCTGCTTTCTCATCTAGAACTGTGCTTTAAAAGTGAGGTAATCTCTAAATATTCTCTTTCCATATGATGCTGGTCTGTTTTAGGAAATAGCTTATTAGTGTACACTGTGAAAGTCACTCATAAATCTTACAGTTCTGCCTTACATGTGATAATACTCTGAGAATGACCACAAAAAGGCACTGTCAGTATCCAAAAGACCTGCTGTAGGCATGTATGCAGGAGTGTCTTTATGTGTGCATCCCAGATGCAGAGTACAGATGTGTTAGTTAATGTGTCAGATGTGTTAGACAGCTGCAGCCTGCCCTATTTACACCTGCAGGGAGAGGGTTATTGAATACATGAAGGCTACCATTAATCAGGGCATAGAAACAATGCACCAGAAACTGGAGGCTCATATCTAATTTGCACGTAGTAGCACAAACTGAAATGCCCACCTGAGACAACAAAAATTCAATGGCCTTCTAGTGACCACACACTTCAATAGGTCTGGATATTCTGATTTTGTTGATGATGGATGTGAACACATAGACCACCACACATCTTGCCAAGAACACTTTCAGGCCTCCCCAGGTCCTTGAATGCCTATATTTGAAGCACGACCCAGGGATGGGTGGGTGTGGGCATCCCACAGTAGATGTGCAGCACCTCAGGAAGTACAGGGTCCCAGGAAGAATTGCAGCTTGTGCTGCCCCTTCTCCTACTCTTTGCCCTGGTTGTGATGCTGAGCCCTGGTTGGCCATCATCTCAGGGCAGTTGGGTCACTACAGCAGAAGGAGAATCTATCTGCTCCTCAAGGGCTTAAAAATGTCATGGTAGAGAAGCATGCCAGAGGATGTGGACAGGAAAAATCTCAAACATAGCACACTGGAGTTACAGATCTGTGTCTGTGGCCTGACTGTACAGGCACTGAAGTCAACAGTAAACTTCCCTCTGCTTCCAGCAAGTGCAACAGCTGCCCACAGTGCCCCATACACAGGGCAAAGACTGTTCACTGTAGGGCGGGTAATAGCACTTCCACTGCTAGCAGAGTGCAGATGTGAGCTGGTGGAAATGGGGTGCTAAAAGCTGAAGGGTAAAGCAGGCCTGGAACGAGTTAGCAATCAAAGGCATATGCTTTCTTTTTTTTTTTCTTTTTCCTTTTTCTTCCCTGTAATGTTTGCTATCAGCAACAAAAACAAACAGCAAATGATAATGTGTTACTGACCACAATGTCAACAGTAGCCTGCACAGGCATCTAAGTATATAGAATAACATATGCTGTGGCTCCAGACTCTGATGCTTTATCGCATCAATATACAGCTTTCTAGGAAATAACCTGGACGTGGAGTCAGAAACCACTTTTGAACCTTTGAACAGACAGGAACCAATGCAGTTTTACTCTGTTGGTTAAACCTTGGCACAACTGGACTGAAGGACAAAAGTCTGGTTTTAGTAGAGCCAGTATTTCACTTGCTACTTTTACAGCTGGCCTGAGAAAAGCTCCAGTCGAAATACAAAGCAAAGCAATAGAGAATTTGTGACTTCTTATTCTCCCATCCTTCAGTAAGACCTACAATTTATAGCATCCTCTCCCTGATGAGGCATGGATACCTTCCAGCTCCCAAGCAGGTCACCTTGGGCTCTCACAGGCCTGACTGGCTTTAGTGACACTGGCTACGTTTGCACACAGTTATTTTTAATTATCATGCACTAAGAATTAGTTTATCTAATCTGCAACCCAAAGGCAAGAGTCTTAATTGTCATTTAGACTAAACCTTCTCTATAGCATCCTGGCAGGAGCAGAGGGGACTTTCATGAAAAGAGAATGAAGCTATAAGTGAATGATGAAACAAAACCACACTACTGCTGCTCCAGTTTCATAAAGAGTATTTAAACTGAAATCCACAAGGAACACTATATTCTGTTTTCCCTAATTTCTTTTTTAGTTCTTAACTGATGGGAACCAGTGCGTCCCTATCATTATAGTAACCTCATTGTCTTCAGCAGTCTTCCTCGAAGAATACTTCAGCCTCTGATCCAAGTGTGAAAGACTTCCCCTGTTTTCAGCAAAGGATGAATCAGTTTCTGAGTCTTTAAGAACCCTAATCATTACTTACAGCTAGGGAAAAGTATCATCCAGCGCAAGATCTGGTTAAAGACACCAAGATTTTGTCTAGGCACTACTAGTGTATCTCCTTGCTACCCCTACCATCTTACAGCAGCACTAGCATCAGCAAACAGAAAGTAGTATGAAGGAACAGTCAACCTGCAAAGCCTCTAACAATGCCTATAATGCAAGTGTCACCAAACAGGATTTTACTACCTAATTAAAGCTCCCAGAGGCATTGTCATAATACTGAAACCAGGAACTTTTAATTTGTTTTTATTACCACATTAGTAAAAATTTGTGCAATCCTTGGCTCTTTGGCAGCAAAAGCACACAAGTGTGCCTTCAATATCTTCCCACTGAAGACAGACACTGCAATGCAATCACCACTGCTGAGCACTCGATAGTAGTTGGTCAGATCTGGTCATGCCTCCACTAATCTGCTGCAGTTTGCCAGCCGTGGAGACTAAGATCATACAAGCACGTTGGAAAGGAAATGGGAGTATGAAAAGCATGGCATGTCTTAATGCTTCAAAGACTTTTGTTTTAAATTGAACTTTGTCTCTTGGACACTCTGGAATTAGTCTTTTACACATGACCTGGAAACAAACAGAAGTGCTCTGGCTCTTACACCATCTGCTTTTGAAAGACTGCTTGCTTCAAACTTGGCAACTCCAATATAATTTTGCAGCTGTAAAACTACACCTCTGGTGTTGAAAGAAAGATGTGGCAGTGGACATTTGGCATGATCTGACCAAAAAAGATTAATTCACTTCATGGGTCAACAAGAAGGACTCTGTTTTATATTACTTTTTATCTGGACCTGATGTAAGGCATTTGACTCTGTCCCACATGACATCCTGGTCACCAAGCTGGAAAAACATGAACTTGATGGGTGGAGCACTGCTGGATAAGGAATTGGCTGGATGGTCACACCCAGAGAGTGGTGATCAAGGGCACAATGTCCACCTGGAGACCAGTGACAAGTGGTATCCCTCAGGGGTCAGTGCTGGGACCAGTGCTGTTTAACATCTTTGTCAGTGACATGGACAGAGGAATCAGTGCACCCTCAGCAAGTTTGCAGATGACACCAAGCTGTGTGGCACAGTCAACTTGCTAGAGGGCAGGGAATGGCATCCAGAGGGACCTGGACAGGCTGGAGAGGTGGGCCCAAGCCAACCTCATGAAATTCAACAAGGCCAAGAGTAAGGTCCTGCACCTGGGTAGGCACAATCTCAAGCACAAATCCAG
>VWYK01094062.1:24265-40262 GCA_013399775.1 Semnornis frantzii
TGTGTCTGTTCCCTCCCTGGAGGTGTTCAAGGCCAGGCTGGACAAGGCCTTGAGTGACCTGTGCTAGTGGGAGGTGTCCCTGCCTATGGCAGAGGGTTGGAACTAGATGATCCTTGAGGTCCCTTCCAACCTTACCATTCTATGATTCTATGATTCTGTGATACAAAGAGCATCAAGATATCTCTTAGTAAAGTTTTAATTTGTTGAAATTTATACATGCATTAGAATATATGCCTGCATGCATGTGTGCATATGCATAAATGTATGTGTGTGTGTATATGCACATGTGCATATGCATACATATGCATATGTAAGTAAAAATAGTCATATTTATTAACCCATGTGTGTTAGACGAGATGGTTTTATTGTCTCTCAGACTGCAGAAAGTTAACAATCAGAACAAAATTTACCTAAAAGATGTATCCTGCCAAATGACTTCTGGACCATCACCTATGAACTTTGTTTCTTTTCTTTACACATTGGTGATTTGCTCTATTAAAATCAAGCACATAATTTCTTCTTTGGATCCTCCCTACATGATCTCTTCTATCCCCAGAGCCCAGCCAGCACAGGATCTTATTTTACTGCCACCACTGGAACTATGATTTTGGGTTACTTTTTTTCCATTTCAGCCAGAAGCTAAATTAGCAAGAGCACATTCCCCTAAGTATAGGTCCATAACCTCACTGCAAATAACAGTTTAGACAGTGCCAGTTGAGATCAGTGCCCTCGCTAACCAGGCCTGATGCTTTTAGACAATGGTCAGGCTGACAATTGACACAGTGTCCATATACACACATTGCTCAACCCATTTGCCTAGCCTCTTGCCAAGAGGAGAGGGCTGTTTGTGCAGGCAGCTGGCAGCAAGATGGGAGTACATCTGGTGATCTTCTGAGAGTGGGCAGACAAGGTGAAAACACAAAGTCTCAGCTAGGCCCAAGATAGGATTCCAGCTCATGCTCTATGTGATCCACACAGGCTTCAGCAAAATCAGCACAAGTAACCTCCTACACCAAATGCCTTGGCTTCCCTTCCCTCTCTGAATGACTATCCTTGTATAGGGAAAAAACAATACAACTAGACACAATGCAGAAACTGAGACAGAGCCACTCGTAGCCACCAAGAAGACAGGCTGCAATGTGGCAAGTGTCCTACATGCCCATGACAATCAGTTGATCTGTCAGAATTATCCGTCTCCATAGAAAGACCATCACAGGTTCAAGACTGTAGTAGAGTGATGGCAGCTAGTGCTAGACTACTTCTACTTCGGTGGGAGATGAAAGATAACCTTCTGAGTACTAGTCAGATGTGCAGGGCACCAGGAGGGGAGTGTGATGCTTGGGAACAACAGAAATTTGCCGGCCAGGAAAGTAATCTAAGGACCTGGGGTCTGCTTGCGAGAGTTTTGGTTCTTGATACCTGCAAAGTTTAAGCCAATGCTCTCTGTAAACTAAAACTAAGACCTCAGTAAAACTGGTGTTGAGTCAAAGCACAGACTTCATTCAAGGCACTCTGGATTTATACCAGAAAAGTTGAGATCATTCTCTGCCACTGTGCTCCTGGTTGTAAAGTCAGCTTGCACAGCACAGGATACTCTACTGTCATTTCAGGTAGGCAGCCACAATGAAGCACCATCAGTGGCAGCTGATAATTTGTATTAGAAGTCTGAATGGAACACTAAAATGCCTCTGACCACTCTTTATTAACACGTGTGCCAGATGCCAATTTTTTGTAAATAAGCTGCATCTAGAAAGAGATTATTTAAAATGTGCTCCTTCCCAGTACCTCCACAGTGGCCCTCCAGGTCTACAGATAGACAGGAGAAAGGCAGCAGTGGAGTCTTCGGTCCTCCTCAGTGAGGCAAGATCCCTCAGCACTGATGTCACTCTGCTTTTGGTGTGTGCTAAGTAAGTCAGTAATTTCTTGCAAGCGTGGGCCCTATCCATACATGGCAGGCTGGAGGAGGAATGACCTCAAACTCTGCCTCTAATCCAGGGGGCGTTGCCAAAGCACAGTGTTTGAGTTTGATGCATGAAGTGCAGAGATATTTTCAGCTCCTGAATCACACTTTTGGCTCAACAGCAAGATTGAACTTCTCCTTAATTTTGTTAGTAGTTTTTCACCTGCTGCAACACCACTGACACTCAGAAAAAGAAAACAATCTGGTATGTTAAAGAAAAAAAACAACCCAGATTTTCATAAATATTAAGATTTTTTTTAAAGTCACTTTTAATAACTTCTATTTTATTCTCTTGCATTTGTAGAGAAATGGAGTTAAACAAATTACTGATGGATCAGTGGTGCATCACAAATGTCTAGTTTCTTTATTTCGCGTTCTAAAGATATGCTATTAAATGCTGCCAGTGAATGTTTTCTAATGATTTTTCTGTCCGACACAGGAATAGAACAGTCTGAAAAATAAGGCAGAGCAACAGCAAGCAGTTAGTCCAGAC
Organism: Semnornis frantzii; assembly: GCA_013399775.1. Lineage (NCBI taxonomy): Eukaryota > Metazoa > Chordata > Aves > Piciformes > Ramphastidae > Semnornis > Semnornis frantzii. The sequence goes on from VWYK01094062.1 coordinate 26,719, forward strand.
CACAACTACTGGAGAACTTTTAACTATGTATTTTACCTACACATAAAACAAAAATATTTTGCTGTACTTTTCCCATGAAACCATATCAACTTGACCACAGTTCACAACTGTAATTTGAAACTGGTGATAAGAAGAAAGCAAAAATCTCATTTTACAACACAAAGGCAGTAAGTTTCAACTGCCATATCCTACCATTTAGAACTGCATCACCTCTCTGTCATTGCAGCCTGAGTCTGCTCTCTCTGAATTCAGTGGGAAAGCTCCAGCAGACAAATTACACAACTTCAGTTACAGCTAAACAAGTAATTTAAGCATATGCTTCATTCCATCTCTAATCAGTAAATCCATCTCAGCAAATCAAAGCATTGGCTCAAGTCAGAAGTGAATAGGTAGCGCACGTCTTTCTGAACATGGAATTTTTCACAAACTGAGGATTTTGCACAAAAGTTCCCATGCACATCATGCTGGGATCAGGCAGAATTCAGCTGTTAATCAAGCTGTCACTTAAGCATGGGAAGTACTTGTATTTTTAACCATACTTGTAACTTGTATTTTGTTTAACCCTAGTTTGGTTAAACAAAAACAAATTTCAAAATATCCTTGGAGTGGGCATAGACGTACATATATACTACCCACAGACTGCAGGGAACCACAGGAGGGGAAGGAGGTAACACAGAAAAGATGAGCTAAGAAGCTACCATAGGAAAAGCTGTACTGCCAGAATTTCTGAGCCTTTTCACAGAGTCAACTGGGAGCTTTCTTATCCACTGGAAGAAGAGTGGAAATTCATAGACATTTCAACTCCTTCATTTATTTCCTTCCCATGGAAATGAGGAAAGAATAGGGAGAATGAACATGATGTTTTGATAAGGAATGTGGCATTTTCCTTGAATGCGCTGAAGTAACTCTCAGTCTCTAAAGTAATCTGAAACCTATTCCTTTAAACTTCCTTTAGTCCTTGCAAACAATATTAATTTAACAGAGACAACTTGCAGGAAAGCATGGATCCCCAGGAGCACTCCTTGATTGCAGGCAAGTGAGAAAGGAAAAGCCTGTTGCAACCAGCAAGGCAGTAACAGGTCCCAGGGAATATATACTCAGCAGCAGGTTGCACAGCTCACGTACCTGAAGGAGCCTTATCTACCTTTGCATTTCGTCTCAGAGATTAAGAATCAATTACAAGTGCTGTGAGGCTACCCTAGGTTATGCTCAGCTGCTCGAGGCTGCTTCCTCCCGAGGCTGAGTGGGATGTGAGGAAGGGACTGCTGAGGGCCAGACTCTACCTGTTCTCCAGCTCCTCCAGGCTGCTGGAGACAGACGGTGTGGGGTCAACTCTCCAATTTGTTCTCTGTTTGAGATTACAATCTGTCCCTGCCCCAAAGGCACTGAGAGCAGTAGAATATAAACGTTTGCAGAAATTAAACAGCTCCAGCAAAATACGCATTATGCAAACATCTCCTCTCTTCCCAGATGACACAACACGGAGAAGCAAGCACAAACAAAAACCAACCAAACAAAATACGGAGGCATTGTGGAATTAAAAAAAAAAAAATCATTTAGTGAAGAGCTTCTCTGCTCTCCTTACAGTCATTAGGACAGTGATAATGCTGAAATGGCTGGCCAGCCCTGAAAATTGGATAAACTGAGACACAGAAGAGACAATTGAAAGCAAGGAGACAGACAGCAAAAATAAGTGAGACAACAGATGGAAAGCAGAAATGTGATGTCTAAACTGCAGCTGTAATTCTGCTAGCAAAAAAACACATTTAAGCGTAGTTCAGTTTGCTTTCCTATTTCGGACAGGGCAAGAGTTTTCTTTTGCAAAATCTCAACTTGTTAGCAAAATGGCTGTGGGTTCTCCCCAGATAGTTTGTGGGATAGGGATAAATTATTTCTCTCCGTATCTAGGAGTGAAACAACACTTATAAGAAAGGTCAAAATTCTGACACTCTCTAGTGTCCTACTTGTCCTAGTACTGTTGAGGTTGGAGAGGGAGGGGGTTTTTTTTCTATCATTAAAATCTATATCCACATGTGCAAGAGTTGTGTTTTCGTTGCTGGTGGACAGGGGTCAGTCCCAGGAATTGTGAAGAGCTCTCCCCAGGCAGCACAGGTTCCTTAGCTTTTCCCCTTTACTAGCGTGGCTGTTACAATGAGGCAGGAAAAGGGTAGCTATTGTTCTAGCAACACTTTTATACACTAATTTGGCAGTTTTTCTAGGAGGCTTTTAGTGTAGTTTTGATAACACACTACTATGGGAAAGACGGATTTCTGCATTGGCCAAAGAAACAGTTGTGGCAAGACTACCTATTTTTAACACAGTTTATTCCTAGCACTATTTCAGACACAGCATTTTCTCTCCCATCTGTTGACACAGTTGTTTTGTTGCTTTAAAGACACAGTTGTCTGTCTCTTGGGGAAGGAAAAAAAAACAACCAAAAAAACCAACAACAAAACCACCTTCAGTAGTCACAGAGAAAAACAGGAGACTGAAACCCAGTCAAACAGTGATCTGGTTAAAAGGTAATGCTGGCAAAGCTTTATGACTGAAATATAGAGCAATTCTTCAGGCACCTCTTAAAATTTACATCAGGTTGTGGCCTCTCTGGTATTTGAAGTGCCACTGTGGATTTTTAAAATTCAAAGCTGGTATGCCCAACAACTAACTAAGATGGTTTATTGATCTGTGAAGCCGGATTGCAGCCCTGTCATGGGAGCAACATATTGGTCTGCTCAGGAGAAATGCTGCTGCAGAATCACAGAGCAAGATGCAAGCACTCTCTTTAATACAGGAAGGAAAATGTAATGAGGGGAAAAAAAACACAAACAAACTCCAAAGTCTGATAAAAATTAAACTAGCATAAGAGGACAAAACATTAAGCAATCCTTCTGACATCTGGGTTGCCAGGTTGTTTTCTCTGATTGTTGGTGATAATTTTTTTCCTCGTTGACATCTGGAGTTCATGGTTATGCTCTCTCAGGAAATCTGAAAGCCTTATCTTTTCTCAAAGGCATTTCAGACAGCTTCAGAGTTTGTAGGTGGAAGCAAATAAAACCAAAGCATGGCTGAGGTAGGACCTCTGCAGATCACTAATGTAACATCGGTTCTTGAAGGACAGCTATTTGCTGTGAAAGTTGCAATATGAAAACCTGATATATTACAGGTCAAGACTCCAACACAAAGCAGACTCATCTGTATTGGGTTTTAATTTCTTTTTATGCTGAGAGGTGCCTAGGGACTTGAAGAGGTGACAGGAAGATAAATCATGCATGGCAGACTGGAACAGAAGAGAAGGCTGTATCCAGAATAGGATAGCCCTGCTGCTGCAGCTGTCCTAGCTAACTGGACTGACTGTGTAGCCAGTACAGCCTTTGTTCTTACCAGCAAAATCATGTTATTTTAGACTGGAGTCCCTCTTCCCTCATCCAGCAAGCAAGAAGTGTTTCAGTAAAAGTAAAGATTTGTCCAAAGTCCATCCACAGTGAGAGCTTTTGTGTCAGTCAGAGATCAAGTCAAGGATCAAATCAAGGATCTTTATGTCTTTGGCTCAGACAGCTATGGCAGCAAAAATCTGTCAAATAGGTGTGTTCTTACTTTCACTGGAGAGAGAAGTCCTTTACCAAGACTACACTGTCAGCTTCTGACACTAATGGGAATAATTTCTCATTGACTTTTGCAGATATACTGAGATAAAATGTCTCACTGTATGTGCCCTAAGCAGAAAAGTTTCAATATTTCCACAAACAACAAAGTCTCCAGCACACCTAACGACTGACCCCATCTGATGCTCCACCATCATTTTGGAGGATAAATGCCATCCACCCACCAAATCGCAGAATCACAGAACCTTAGAGGTTGGAAGGGACCAAGGGACCTCCAGAGATCATACACAGTCCGACTTCCCTGCCAAGGCAGGATCACCTAGGGTAGTTCACACAGAAATGCACCCAACCCTGCCCATGGCAGTGAGGCTCACAGCCCAGTGACCCTAACTGCTCTCCAGAGCTGCAAGAAGCAGGGGGAAGAAAATGATAGGCTTGGTGCCAGTGCATTGTGCAGGCACAGGCTTCTTCCTGGATGGAGAAGGGAGGACCATGATGTACAGTGACATGGAAAAAAAATTAAGCCAAATCCAGTGCCTGAGGCTAAGTGGATAGCTTTAAGAAAAAAAAAAAAAAAATCACACAGATGATAGAAATCACTGCTGATTTAAGAACTGTTATAAAAGGAATTTGTGGATTTGCTTTCAGCTGTGTGAAAAGATTATTTTCCAGGTGTGCTATATGGTATCATCTGTTGGTCACAATCACCCAAGTGATTTAATATTTTAACACTGTTGTCTATGATTTTCATAAGAAAATGGGCAGTGACTTTAACATGCCCATGAGGAAATCAAGCTCAGCTGGCAGCATGTTCAGACATGGTTTTTAGAGTGTTAAAAGGGCTCACCTGCTTACCTGCCTTTGGGTTTGCAACATCTAGAGCTCTGGTCCTTGGCCACCTAGTATTATCTAATTTCTTTACAAGCCATGTAGTCCATGTTTCTGGAAGGTTGGACCTAATCCAGGCTACTATGGTTTCCATGGACAGGAAGCTTGGGATTAAAACAGCAGGAGGCTGAAAAGAAAATTGAGGACCTGAAAATAACAACTGATGGTCCTGACGCAATCAACACTGAGAACACTGCAGTAATCAACAGCCTGGAAAATAATCTCAGATAAAAGGGTAGGTTTTGGAGGACAGTGGAACAGTCTTGAAAGTACAGGTACAAGACAAGTTTCTGGTACAATTCTGAATATGCTTTTCAACCAGTTCTCTACATCACCATGCAGAGAAATACACAATACTCAAAGCTCAAGCTATGCTATCTTCCCCAGCATGTCTCTTTTAGAGGATAACTGCTGCTGGTTAAGACCTATGACAGAAGTCCTCTTCTTCCTGTAGCTGTGGAAGCTGATGGTGCTCCTGTCTGCACTTGCTCCTTGCTGGCTGAAGGCTTATGTTTCCTACATCAGTCAGTATGAGCCCTCGGCTGACCTTCAGCAAAAGCCACCACTGACAGCTCTGCCTGGAGTAAGAAACAGAGGACTTCCACAGCTCTTTCAATAAGAAGAGTAGTGAAATACTAATTTCCAGAGATGGTATCCAATGATGATCCATGGGCAGAGTGTCAGCTTCAGCTTTTGCAGCCCCTTGCTGTACACTGAGATCTGTGGCACAAATGAAGAGTTAGAAGGAGCAGGATGGAAAGTTTCAATTTCTCTATCACTATAGATCTAGCTGTAGAAATAATCTTACCAGCTACCCTACAAAACTTAAAAGCCTGAACTAACAACTATCCATGATGCAGTACTTGACAGAAGACTCATTACTTTGGGGCAGACACACAGGTTTTATCCTGAATTTTCAGGACTCATGAATATTGATGTGGGCAACATACCACCCTGATTACCATTTTGTGATGGCCAAGAATACAAAATCAGAATAAAAACTCTGAAACTGTGTACTAAACCAATCCCTCTCTAAACTACCTTTACTTACTGTGCCCGGAAAGGTCACTAAAAAGGCAATATATTTTAAGAAGAACATTACTGACCTTTGAAACACAAATGGCAGTGCAGGTGAACAGAGTCTCCACTGAATTTATCCATATCTGTGTCCAAAACTCAGGTGCCAGCACACACAGATACCCTCCCACTAAATGACAGAAAAGAGGTTGCTGACTTAAAGAGACTGGCAGGGATTAGCTAAACCTTGTTCCTGAAGGTGTTTCCTATTAACATGGAGCACGTTCAAGGCCTGGTTGCCCCAGGAACCAGACAAATGGAAAAACTGGTTTAAGCCTCCTTTGCCCTCTCTGCTGTGTTCAGCAGAGTTTTAGTACAGCAGCAAGCAAAACACTAAGGACGACAAGGTGGCAATTTCACCAAGACTTGTTCCCTTAAAACCTCAAGGTTTAATTCTATGTTAAGGCTTCTGCTCAAAAATTAATATAACCAGGAAACTGGTGAGACACACACTGACTGTGTGAAGTCAAACTGGAAAAACTGCTCTAGGAAAGGGGCTGAGAAAGTGTGTAACACTTAAAAATATTTCCAGATAACAGTCAATGTGCTAGGCAGCAAAAAACATTTCTGCCAGGGAAATGTAATGTCACATAAGAAATCAAGGAAAAGGCTTCTTATGAGTAACAAAAGGTAAAACAAACAATAGTGATCATTCAGAAACTCAGGCACAAAGACTACACATGGTGGTAAATTAGAGAAAAAAAGACAAAAGAGATCCCTACTGCATTCTGCATCTCCAAAGAGTGACTTCAATTCCCATTTGAGTGCTTCCAGAAGTGAGCATCATGGATTCATCTTCAGGAAGTTACAACAGATAGATAAATATTCAGTCAAGTATATCCCAAACTGTTACCCTCCTGCTCCAGAATCTTTGTGACCACCAGAAACTGCTTAAATGATAAACCAGCAACCACTGAAGGAAAGCTGTTTTTCAGTCAGGACTGCTTCACAGGAGACAATCAGGAGACACCAGGAGAAGGCTCACTCCTGAGTTACCTAGTGTGCCCTTAGGATACAGTAAAGCACCTCCCACTGCTTCTCTAAGGATTGCTTACTAATACACCACTCCTACAGTAATTTGAAGAGGATAAGTAAATGGAGTCAGAATTATCTTTGCTGGGGCTACTCCTGACAAGCCAAAGAAATCCTTAGCTCAAACTGCAGATCCACGTGTCAGTGCCTACATTCTTCCTTTTTCATATCATTTCATTACAAATAGTCCTGGCAATGAACAATAAAGTCCCCAGTGGATTTGCAGATCATCACAGCAACCTGATTAGAAAGCTTGATCCACGTATCATAAAAGTCAATGGAACTTGGATTGAACCCAAAGAGAAATTATATTCCCTGCTATGAGTGGTTAGCCATACAATATGCTGCTTCTGTTGATAAAAGTGAATCTTTTCCCATGCACCAATTTTAATTACTTAACAACATAGCCTGCTTTTGCACAATATGGTGTCATGAAAGAAATCATCACCTGGAAAAGAGAAAATGTGTTCTATGGCCTGAGATCAGTTAAAAATTCCACTGACTACAGTAAATCTTGAGTAAGAATATCACAGTATTGCCTAAAGGTATGCACATACATACGTACAGGCACACACATGCATCAACTTAGTGGCCTGTAGGCCCTCTAAATCCTCCCCTGGGAACTGACTACAGCAAACACTTGTAGGAGGAGAGATGTCATTCCTGTGGTCACAGGGACACAGAGTGTATCTCACCTCCTGTGCAATACTCTTCTCTGAAAATGTATTTATTTCCCATCTTTAAAATATGTAGACATTTCTGTGGAGAAAAAGTTTTATTCTAAGGAAGAAAACAAAGTGCTTTTGGTACAGTCTAAATATTTACATTTTATCATATTTCAAGAGATTATTCACAAACACACCATTGATTTTATGTAATACTTATATGGCATATTACATCTACTATAAAATGCGAAGTAATATTAGTACTATTTCTGGCCCACATGCTGTTCTTAGTGCTTTTTTGTCAATAGGTCTGTAATACTTCACATACAAATGGGAAGAATAAGTCAATCTGACAAGAATTTACCTGAAGAGAGCAAAAATTACAAAAGCACTTGGGCTGGAAACCATGTCTGAATCAGTCATCCCAGATCATCTATAACAGACATTTATCTAGTCTAGCCATGACTAGCTCCACACCCTCCCATGGCAGCTTGCTCCACTGACCTAAATATTGTGTAGTAGTAACCCTTTCCCAATATCGAAATATCTAGCAAAGTATTCCCTGCTGCGGCTTAACCATAGCTTTTTCTTCCCCCTTTTTTCTTCTGTAACATTGTCCTGTTCTTTCCAGACCTTTCTCATACATATATGCAGGTAAAGTTCTGACTTACATTTTATCCAGACTCAATGTAGCTAGATTTCTTATATCAAATACTCTTTCAACTGGACTTTAGCCTTTTCCATCTTCCTGAAGAGTGCTGTGAATTGAGGCTACCCTTTGGCTCTTGATTTTATGGGCCAATGAGGATCTGAAATGTTTGCACTCAATCTGGTTAGGAATTTATTTTATGAGGCTCAAAGTTACAGATATGTCATTGCACATCTCCCTGTTTTATAGTGGAATTTGTTCTTTCAAATTTAATATTGTTCTCCCAAGAAACACCTTCGGAAAATCACACACACAAGATCAATACATACGCTAATGAGATGGCTGGAATGTAATCACAAAATCACAGAACTTTAGAGGTTGGAAGGGACCTCCAAAGATCACCGAGTCCAACACCCCTGCCAAGCAGGATCACCTAAGGGCAGGCTGCACAGGAATGCATCCAGGCAGGTTTTGAAAGTCTCCAGAGAAGGAGGCTCCACAACCTCTCTGGGCAGCCTGTACCAGTGCTACCTCACTCTCATTATAAAGAAGTTTCTCCTCATGTTGAGGTGAAACCTTCTGTGTTCCAGTTTGTAGCTGTTGCTCCTTGTCTTATTGTTGTGGACCAGTGAAAAGAGATTGGCCCCATCCACTTGGCACCCAGCCCTCAGATGCTTATAGACATTGATCGGATCTCCTCTCAGCCTTCTCTTCTCCAGACTAAACAGCCCCAGGTTTCTCAGTCTGTCTTCAGAGGAGAGATGCTCAGGTCCCTCAGTCATCCTCCTGGTTCTCCCTGGACTCTTTGCAGCAGGTTCTTTGCTCTCTTGAACTGGGGAGCCCAAAAATTGACACAATATTCCAGGTGTGGTCCCACTAGGGCAGAGCAGAGTGGGAGAAAAACCTCCCTAGGCCTGGTGGATACACTTTTCTTGATGCACGCCAGGATGCCTTTGGCTCTCTTGGCCACAAGGGCACGTTGCTGGCCCATGCAGAACTTGCTGTCTACCAGGACTCCAAGGTCTTTCTCCACAGAGCTGCTTTCCAGCCTGGCAGCCCCCAGCCTGTGCTGTGCCTGTTGTTCTTCCTCCCCAGATGCAGGACCCTACATCTGCCTTTTTTGAATACTGCTGCTCTTCAGGATGCGTTCTGTAATTCCAGGGAACTTTCACCCAAACTTAAACAAGGACTGTTGCCTCCTTATATAAATGTATGTTACCTTCATTAGGCATTGCTAGGAGTGAAATCACGTCAGTACCAAGATCACCTGATCAGCCTTTGCACAGCACATCTGAAGGCTGTCGAGGGCACACCGAGTTCTAGTAGCAGGAGCTTAAAAGCTGTTTCTGATAAGCTTGTCTGGGCTGCAGTCATGGCAGGGGCTTCATATAAGTTGATTTTTTACCCCCGTGCTCCCAACACAGAGGAGGTCCAGGAGCACAGGAGAAGCTGGTGGCCTGCTCATGCTTACAGTCTTTGGCTGAGCTGCCTGGATTCACACACTGTATATGTAGGCATGTGCTACCAAACACCTACTTGTCCCAACTCTGCCAGTGCCTAACACAGACCCGTCTGAGTTATGCAACAGATAAAGATAGACTTGCATGGTCAAGTTCTCTGTCCACATCAGAGCACCTATGCCAGGCTGAATACTTGAGAATTCATGAATATTTCCACAATTGTGGATTTAAAGTACAATATACATTTAGTGTATGATTGTATTATAATTCTAATGTACTGGTACTGAAATAGAATCTGGGACTTTAAGTAACTGATTTACCTGTAGCATAAAACAAGTTAATTTTCCCAATGAGTATCTATTCCTCAAGAAAATTGTAAAGACAGGGTTCTTATACATGAAGAAGAGACCTCTTTTTCTCTGATCTGACAACAAAAATTGGTAGATGGTGTCCAAATGGGTCGCTCCACAGCTCCTTCAAATAAGCGCGATATAATACTCAACCTACCTATTTTCAGAATCAGTATGAGGAAGGTTTGTTTTTTCTACTTTTCCACCATTTCCACAAAGAGCAGTGGAAACACTGCTGTCAGGGCTGCCTCTGCTTACTGCCTACAATGAGAAGCTGAAAATACACTTAACAATAGCATGGCATGAGCAATTTCTGTATTACAGAGATAGCTGTGAAGTCTGATGCCAACAGACAAGTGTTACATCTTCCAATACATGGCTCAGAGGACAGGCATATTGACCATAAAATGAATTGTATAAGCCGAGTTGAGTTATGTCATCTGAGGCCTTGGTTAGGCCACTACCATTCTTATACATACTTCCCTCCTCCTCCCCCCACTGAACTGTCAAGTTATATCCCTTACATAACGCTGCTGCAGTGCTAACCTGAAGCATAATGACTGTGCTCATTATGGCTTCTTGGAGGAGGAGCTGTCAATGATTTGATTTGCTCCATATAAGGTATAGCATTATCTCTGATGTAAAGGGAATCCCAATTATATCTTCTGAAACAGTAGCAAAACTCTTAGTGATTTTACTGGATTGAGAGTGGTAAGCACAGGTCTCCCTTCAGCAAAGCACACAAGCCTGTGTCTCAGCAGGTGCGTGGGACAGGGAGACAGGGTATTGACAGCTAAACTGCTGGATCAGGCCTTAGAATAAAATCCTCTGCAGCCTTGAATGAAAAAAGATGGTACAGAATACTGCAATGAACATAGCCAAACAGATTCAATGTTTCCTGTATAAATGAAAAACCTATACACAGTAAATTTTCTGGATTGTTCAGTGGAGCTTTTTCTGTTTGCGTCTTTTGCTGTCAATTCAGCGCAGCCTATTAAAGACTGCAAAAAGAAACGGCCTTCAGCAGGGATTTATATTCCAATCACACAGTTTCTTGCAGAAAGAGAGCCATTGAACTGATTTTTCTGACTTTCAGGTAAGCCAGAACCAACTTTCAGGTGCTGCCCTGATTTTGTGATTATGTATTCCCAATTAATTCCTATTTAATAGGCTGCAAGATAAACTGACGTTTGTGCTGTTAGGTTCCAAATATGTTACATCAATTTGATAATGACAGGATAAATAGGGTACATCTGTAACACCTTCCTGTCCATTTATATGGAAGGGATTTTGGTCATCTTTTGTTTTAAAGCCTGCTAATCTAAGGCTCTTTTAAAGGCTTCACCTTTGGTGAAATGGGAGAGAGGCTTTTGTTGCTACAAGTTCTTGTAGGAAAAAATAGCAAAGGTGTTCCTTCCCCATTTAGCTCTTACTATCAACATCCAATCAAGCTGCAAAGTATTCCACCGAATTCTCTTCAAAACCCTTAATGGTCGTATCCTTAAGCACTAGTAAGGCTCTGCTCACTGCAGGCTGTGGGACCAGTACAAGATCACAGAACTCTGAAGTGCTCCCAGCAGGTACCTGTTTGCTCGCTCCCTCTCTCCCCTTTAGGACTACTTCAGCACAGACAGGGCCCGAGACCTAGGCTGCAGGATCAGATCCTGAAAGAGAAGTTTTGATGTCTAACATTCAAGTGTAAAGGTCAGTGAGGCTGAAATGAAAACCCCAGGAACAACATGAAACACAGGTAAGCCTATTTCAGTGTGTTATCAGTGATTTTAAATTTTTAACAAACGAGGGGAAAAAAAAAGAAATTTTAAATTTAAAATTTAATCTCCAACCTCATCACCTTCTTGTGTTGAGGCAGCTCAACACACACAGCAAAATGCAAAGCAGACACAGTAAGACAAGCTTACTAATAAAATACATTTCCACTTCTTAGGCTCCAACCCACAATCTACAACTCACACTGCTTTGCAGAGTGTCCTTCTGTGTCTGATCCCTGCAGGGCAAGCCAGCAGCTTTTACCCTTTGCTTTTAGACAAACTACATGGGTTTACAGATGGAGGTGGGAGAAACGTTGCAAAGAAAGGGCAAATCTTCTCCTGACCACCATGTTCCCTACATCATCCCCCCTGATCTTCCAGTGCTGCACGGTGTCCTCTTTGGGCTCAGCCCCTGCCTCCACTGCTTGCCAAGCCTTTTTTTCTGGGGACTGGCACAGATGCTGAGGAGTGATGATCAAGAGTCTATTCCCACACAATCTACTCCAAACCATAACTCTAAATGTACCTTCCAGTTCTATTCGTATTTATAGGCCTCTGCACAGGGACATATTATTCTTTCAAAAATATTACAGGAAAATGCTACAAGTGATTGTCATTAAAAAAACTCCATCATAATTTCATTAAAAATTAACAAAAAGAAAGCATTAGTGTTGTCCTGCCAGCTGGGGGTGGGGGAGTGTCTCACAATTTTAAATTGAGAAGGGCAGCAATGGAAAGCTTTTTTAGATTGGTGTTTCCATTCTTTCCTCTTTTGCTTGGTTCAAGAGTCCTGCATAATTAATACTGTAATACTTAATAAATGCTTATGAACCTACTGCCTCTCTGCTCTTTCCGTTTAATTAGGTGATTGACTTCAGGCATACTATAAATTATAATGACAATTTAATTACTTTTTTAATGTGCACACTTAAAAGATTTATAAACAGGAATAGAGTAGTACAGCGCACTGAAAACTAGATATACTGTGAGCTGGAGAACAGCACAAAGTAATCCTACCTAAAGTATTTTTCCACTTGTAATGAATGGGAGATGCAGTATTTACAGTGTCTGGTACAACCACAGAGTTGTGCATTTTTATCCAAATACCCATGTGCATCCCTCTTGTGTATCTCACTCAGCTTCGTGGCAGGAACCTAGAGTGGTTCCAGGGAGTAGCCAGGCTTGAGCATCTCTTAAGTCAAGTGCTTGGAAAAAAATGGAAGACCCTTTCCTTTCTTTTTAACAAACTGTAAAACTTCTTCCTCATTTAATCATAATACAGTTATTGTTAAAATTTGCAGGGAGGCAAAAATCTTCCACGGTATTCCAGCTGGCACAGGCAAATTGTCAAAGACCATGGATTTCATCATCTCATGAACAGACTCTTCCTAATCAAGAGACAGAAATGCCTGAGAATATTTCATGCCGTCAGCACCACACACTGCAACAATCAGATGTTAGCTCTTCTGATAGTGCTGTTGTCATCCAGAACTGATTCTCCTGTCGCATACAGGGATGTAAATTATAACTGAATTCACAAAGCTAAGAGAATTGCATACATAACAAAGCAAATAAAAACTAGACCTTGCTTTTCACTTCTAACCAGTACTCAGAACAGTACCATTGAAAAATTTGTAAAATTAAACAGTTCAAGAAACAGTTAACCTACCTAAATGTCCAGACATTGCCAACCCCTAGTTTGTCACTGAAAACAAAGAAATTGCCACTATTTTCTACAAATTACCTGTCATCAACACAGAGAGATGATAGCATTTGTTTCAAATCACACTACATGCTATATTGGCAAAACTTTCTTATGTAAAAAAGTCATTAAAATTTGGGCTAGAGAAGATGCTTTCCCATCTGGGAGCTGAATCTGGTTTGGTGTGACTATTCCTGTCTGTTAATGTAGCAGTATAAAGTATAACTGTACATTCTTGGCACACGTACTGGGGATGCTGGCATCTCTGTAACCAGAACTGCCTTCAGAGTTGGGAAGAAATAAAAAAAAAAAAAAAAAAAAAAAAAAAAAAAAAAAACAGGCCCGTTTAC
>VWYK01094080.1:507-12764 GCA_013399775.1 Semnornis frantzii
AACATCCCCATATAATGCTGGCACCCATGTTCAATATTTAGCTGCAGAGTAAGTGCTCCCTTCTCAAGGACCCAGATACCCACTTCAGCTTCCCTCGAAGTTGTAACTGACCTTGAGACTGTTTATTCTACAAGACCAGATATTTCAAGTTTCAAATTACTTAATAAAGCAAGGAGAGGAGCAAAGTAAATAAAAAAGTCTTACAGCCATCACTACTGAAGTAAGGCAGACTTGCTTCCCAACAAGAAGTATGACAGTAAACAAAATACAAGTTTCCATCATTTACCAATCAAATATTCTCAAATCTGGAGTACACAGATCCCAATTACTGAAGTCAGTGACACTACTTAGACAGGACTTCAGTGTAAAGAGAAGGCAAAATCTGGCAGCACAGATTACACAAATGCTTTATAAAGCAAGCAAGGGTCTTATTCTTCAATGTTGTAGCATACGGCACAGAATTGGTTGAATTTAGGTCATCACACAGTATAAGAAGAATGAAGATTTCAGATTTAAGAACGCTAAAAATAAGGCAGAAGTACACTCTGTATGAATAGACTCAAACATTTCAAAGCATTTTCCAAGAACAAACATTTGCTATGAGATCACATCTCTCACACAAATCTTAATCTGTCACAATCAAAAAGAACAGACCAGTCAGAATTCAATTATGGACAATAACATATAAACACTAAGAGATTTTAAAATACTTTAAAAAGTTTTACCCATTTTCGCTGCAGGTAAGCTGAAGCTTTAATGAATCCAAACAGTCAGAATAAAGCTATCCAAACTACACGTTTCTCTCAATATATTACCTTTCTTTGACTGTAGATATCTCATAGCCCTTATCAAAGTAGGCCAGATCCGCTTCATTTCCCTAAGGTTAAGCTGGCGAACAGTATACAGAGTATTCATCAACTAAGGAATGGCCACCATTCAACGACAAATATAGCACAAGCTATTTCTCATCTGTCCTATTTTTTTTTTTCCTAAAGCTGAGCTGTAGCTTCTTCTAGAAATCACCACAATTGGCAGCCTCAAAAATGCTGCTGCCTTTGTCCTCTTATGCAANCTTCACAGGCAACTAGAGGAAGAAGATGGGGTTTCATTCATTTTAGTTGTTGCAGTGGATAAGGAGGGAATCAATATCTTTCACCATGGCCCAATGAAGCAATCTTCTGCAAGAAGCAGCTAGCCCTGGTGCAGTCATTCTCTGGTGCTGGAGAATGAGAAAGAAAACTCATATCCCAAATCCTAAACAGCCCTAACAACAGATGGGAACAACTTACTGCTTCTTCCAAAAGAGTTGTCTTTTCTGAAAGTTGCTCTCTGAGGAGCACTTTTATTCTGACCCTTACAGTAGTCTGAAGGAGATGAAACCTACTTTAATACTTACGATATTCAGTATCACAGGAGTAGGTAAGGCATCACTATTACTCTGCCCTGGTAAGCAAGTTTTATTAAAGGCTCCATCTTAGTTTTTTCCAGCTACTGTTACTCACTAATTTATAACTCTCTACTAGTTTATTCTCCAGTCAATGGACAGATTTCTGTACTTCAGAAGACACTACCAAGACACGGTGTTAAAGGTTGCAATTTCTTCCCACTATTTGTGCTACTATCAAGTCAGTGTGTATGTAGTTCAGTCTGAATGCTAGTTCAGCCTGAACAGCTAGGTGCAGAAACCATGGAAGACAGACAGCATTAAATGCTCCTTCCAGCGTCCTCCAAACGAGACAATAAAAAACACTAAATAGATTTATTTTTTCCAACTAATCATCAGTGACGCCTACTAAACACTGAGCTCAGATTTGTTTCCCCTGAACCTCTGAAGCAATCTTCTCTGTCTGTAATCCAAGTTTACAGTGATGCAATACTTCACTGCCAGTTCTTTTCCAAAAAAGAAAGTACATTGAAATGAAAGCGAACACAAGGAAAGTTATGCTTATCATCAGCAACACTCAACCTTTTAGAGCTGTCTTCCATCTAAGGAAGATTCAATTCCTTGACTATTAAAAATTTTGAGATTTATTCCCATACTATATGCACATTCCTATCCACATCATCAACATACAAGTATCATGTACATTACAATAGGACAAATATTAATGATCTTAACTTGCATCCCAGGACAAGTGAATGAGTTTCTCATGCCCACGTAATTATTTTAAGGACTAAATTTCAAGCCAACAACACACCCCACCCCTCCATTGTAATAAATGCATGATTTGTGGCTACTTATTGTTTCTTAGGGACTCTGAGTGAATAAGGGTGGCAATTTCTAAGCCATGAAGTAAAACAGTATTAGTCTTCCCTTGTAAACGCTACCTAAAATCAGGCACTTAAAAATACTGCCACAAGGTAAGGGAAAACAGAATTACACCCGCGGTGGTTCCAAACGCACCAAGATCAAAAACAAAGCTGTCGGATCTTTACATTATTTCAAGTAAAACGACAGAACTCAAGCCCTCTTTCATTTCAAATCATTCTGAAAAGCTAAAAAAAATAAAGCATTAGAGCTGTCAGATGGCAGAAGATCCTGCGGACTGCTTCTCACAGGAGCATGACCAGAATAAAAATATTTAGTTCCCTAGCTTTGCTTTTTTTATTCCATAGGAAAAAAGTCTGTAGACCCACAGGTGCTAAAACAAATTACGGGGGAAGGGGGGAAGACACAAGAGAGGTCTGTGTACCTTTAGCCCAGCACATGGGGAATGGGCTACAGCCGCTTTTCTCCATATAGAAAGCACCTGCTGGCTGCGGGGCCTGGCCAACCCCCTCCAGCAGCCACATGCACAGCTCCGGGTGGAGACTCCAGCAAGCGCCGCATGCAAGGTCTCGAAGCCCCGCTCCGGCCGTTCGTGCTCCTGCGGCGGGAGGGGGCCGGCTGGGGGCCGCCTACCCGCCCTCGATCCACAGGGAAGGGCTGACCCTGCCGCCGGGCAGCTCAGCTACCTTCACCTGGCGGCAGCAGCACGCCCCGGAAGCGCGCCCCGGGCAGCGCGCTCCGGCGGTGGCGGCGACGGGAGGCCGTGCCGCGGCTTCATCTTCTCCCCCCTCGACGATGGAAAGCCCGGAGCATCCTCTCCCGAGGGCGAGCTGGCGAGCGCGGCGAAGGCAGGCGGCGGAGTGAGTGTGGCTGCCCGTACCGCCGCCGCCGGGAGGGAGGGAAGGAGGAAGGCGGGGAGGCGGGAGGGAGGCGATTAGCGAGCGCCGCATTAATATGCTAATCGCCCCTTCTGTTCCATTCACCCGGCAGCCTCCTGTTTACCAAACTGACAGCCGCTCCTGAAAGCGCCCGAGCTGCAAATCAAGCCTGACCTAGGTCGTGCCTGGAGATGTGCTTCCCCCCGACCATCTTCTGTGGCTGTTGTTCCAGCCCCCCGCCCCCAGCATCGCCCCCGGCCTCAAGTGCCCAGCGCCAGTCCCGCACAATGGAGCCCACGCACAAAGCCCGAGCTCCACCAAATCGTAGCTCCTTCCCACCAAGCACTCAAACTTCGGCCTCGCTTCCATGGATTTTGTACGTATTGAAAGAAAGGCCGTACACTCTTCAAGTCCACCGGAATTTCCGTGAACTTCAGCAAGAATTCTGGCTGGCATCACCACCTGCATGACTTCACGACTACAAGAATAGAGTACCTTGGAAGCATTTCCTTAGCCTTAAATAAAGAGCAAATCTCACAGCCCACTCCAGTAACTATTCAGTATCACATCCGATTCTCCTTTCAAATCAGGGACTCACTCTACACTTCTAACCACAAGGCAAAGGTCCACTCCACAACGGCCCACAACATGCTGCATGACACTTATTTATATCCTCAGCATATCTCAAAACTGCTTACAATATTTATACTTAGTTTTAAGAGAGAAATAAATTGCAGAAGCCCAATCTTACAAACACACATTGACAGCATACATATATGGAAATAAAAAAAATTTACTCCTAGTCAAAGATTTCATTAAAAAAAACTGATTCAACTAAAATACATATTTAAAAGAAAATCAACAGGAGAAAGGCTCATACTGATTGTTAAGCTCTTTACATATTCCATGGTAATCTTTTCTCACTCTCAGACCTCAGCATAAGACATGAAGCTTATCCAAGACTATAACCAAAAGGGAATTAATCTAAAGCTAGCAGCCTTCATCTTAACCTATCTGCCTACTTGGAGTAGCACACTTATCTACAGCAGATGTTTAATTACCATTCTTTACTTACAACACCGCCACCTTCATTTCTCAATACACTGGCTATGCAGAACTGCAGCAGTCTATGTCAAAACTCTGGAGGAAGAGTTGCTGCTATTCAAATGTTGCTTGCTTCTCCATTTAAACGAGAAAAAAATATTCATTGGGAAAGAAAAAAAAAAAAGGGAGATTAGGCCACAAGCAGGCCCATCAGATGTTCTGCATCACTGCTCAGGCACAAAGCTCTTTCTGAGGCTGAAGAAAGCCAAAGGGAACTGAAGACATGCCTGGATGCCTTCCTCCCCCCCCCCAAAGTTCATGCAGCATTTCAGAGGCTTTGAAGACAGCCAAATACTTTCAGCAACATGGTCAATTATATTTATCTTCAGTAACAAAGCAAAGCATGTTATACTGATATTTAGAACACAGATTACCATATTTGTGTCTACAAAAGACACACAGACACCAGACAGGCGCTCTTCTGGTTCAAGCTGCAGCTCACAGAGCAAGGAAGATTTTTTTTTTTTTTAAATACACACTCAATTCTGCCATGGGTTTCCTCGGTGACCTTGAACAAGTCAGTCTGTTTTTCTTATAAAATAAAGCTACAGATATTACTTCCATTCTTCCAAAGTTGGTTTACTGTGTGCTTTAGAGTGTAAAATATAAAAAGCCTATGTTTTTCCCATAAAAATAGAGTTTTGCAGAAAACTAGCTAAGAACAAAAATTTTAGAGGTAGAAGTGACAGGGCCTAAATTAGGTTTTACTCACTAAAGCAATGCCCTTGAAATATCAACAGCTAAGTGCATTACCAAGGAGAACTTTAATAAGCAGGATGTGTGGACTCATATTTTTCTTTACACTTTTAGCAGGTGAGACTAATACAGATTATCAATCCAAGTGTCAACAGATACTGTCTGCTCATTACAGCTAGCATTATGGATGATACAGTATTACAATCATTCTCTCAAGGACACTTTCTTTTAATATTAGAGTACAAACAGAAGTTGAAAACAAAGTAGCATATAGCATGATAATTTTCACTCAATTTTGGAAGTTATCCATTATTTTACACTGAATATCTGTTGTTTTTTCCAAAGTAAGTCAAATGCTTCCTTTTGAGACCTAGAATTTTTAAATTAATTTCTATTTTTTATTACAAGAAGTTATCAGTATACAGATGCTCATGTTCTTCAAATAACATGATCAGGTTTTCTGCAGGAAAGTGCCAAATGGTGAAATTTGCGTTCTGTAGGTAGTCGGAAACCATAAACTTCGGGTTGCAGGGAGAAAAGGGAGCAGGGACAGAGCAGAAACAAGGCACAAAGTAAACAAGAAACTCCCAACCAAACAAAAAAACTACAACAAACCACACATAAGGAAAAACCCACCACACTAAAACAGAGCAACTTCAAACAAAAACCCACCAAAAACGTCTGCACCCCACAGGCTGGAAGACCTGTTGTCTCTAGTATCCTTAACACCAAGTATCTGCAAAATGTTATGAATACGGCTCATTAAGTAGGTATCCCAAGTACCATTTCATTTATGTACAAATAATCTGTTAAGTAACACCCATCAGATTATAACATTTACTGAGGTAAGGAACATCTGTCAGAAATTGGTACTGTGAAACAGAACATTCGTTCTTGTTGTGCAAGATGCATATGCTGACATGTGTAGTACTCACTGTGCAAGCAATGTTGCTAACAGTGAGAATTCTCAAAAGTTTTTTTTTAAAAAGATGAATGCATCAGTCGACACTAAGAAAACGCAGCAGCAAGGGCCATTTTCCCAAAATACACATTCCAACAAACCCCCTCAGACTACCCACATAACAGGCAGGCCAAGGTTCTCGGTGAAGAAATGGCATTTTGCCTCCAACGAAATTCAAGTCAAGACTTTTTCTACTGTGGCTATGAATTTGGTTGCTCAATTTCAGCCTGGTTTTAAAGTTAACTGAATATCAGCATCAGTTTTTTGAAGCAAGGGGGAAAACAAGTCAGAAGCTTTTGGATTGTAGCTTTTGTTCTAATTTTGGCTGCAGGGCTCATCCTGTCTCCTAGTGAAGTCGACTGCAAACATTACAAAGCTTTACGAAACACAGCGTTAAACAACAGTTTTGTGCAACTGGAAAGCACATAAAAGGCTGTATAATTTTTTCCACTCAAGCTTATCCAAACAAAATTAAAGATCTAAAATGCCTATCAGACAAAATGGCAAAGCTCGGCTTTCTCTAGGGTTACTTCTAAAGACTGAGCTCCTGTAGGGTGTCTCAGACGTATAATCAGCAGAGGGCCAACTAAAGTTTCTCCCTCAGTGAATGGCATCATTAGGATCTTTCCGCTATTCAGCCAATTATTTTCACATCAGTTAGTACCTTTATTAATCGAATTTTGATCAAACTGGCTGGTAAGTGCAAGCACTGTTGGGAAGGGGAACAGACAGAGTCAGCAAACATTTGCCTGAGTTTAACTGCCCTGAGATACCAAAGTAAGCTCAGTGTTCAGAAATTGCGTTCATTTCACTAACGAAGAATAAGAACTCCCAACCCAAGTTTGCCCTTAGGATAGGTGAAAGATTTTTTTTTGGTAAGGCCACAGATGTCTCAGTAAAAAGAAACTGTAGAACAGCATGTAAAGCTCATAATGTCTGATGGTTGTTCTTAAGTAAAACATGTTTATTGCTCACATGAATCTTCTGCATCCCAATCTGCTTGATTTTCCATGCTTGTATCCAGAATTTTTCAAACATGCTCTCCAAATACTGAAATTGCACTGTAATCTTCATTTATCTTCTCTCAAGCTTGTTCATTATGTTGGTCTGAGGGGTTTTGTTTGTCTGTTTTTTAAATTACTATAATTATTTTGGGTGCATGCGCATAGTATGTAAGAGTTGAAAAAGATTACTTTCCCTGAGTTCCCCTTTAGTCAGAGCCAAACATCTTCGTATTTCTTCACAGGAACTATTGACAAATAGTGCACCACTATAACATCAAATCTGAAATTATGGATGCTGACATTTACCTTACACTAAACTCAAGCTTGCTAAAAAGTGTCTTTGAAGTCAGCCTTGGATTACCTGGTGTCTAAATCTATCATTCCTTGCCCATTGGCAAGCCCCTGCTCCTCCACTCCAGCCTTGCCTTCTCCAGCATACAGTCTTCTCTAGAACACCCTTGCAAAAAGGTTCAATAGAGAACCAGGATACAGGTTTCCATGGACTCATAGGACTACTGAAGACCAGCAGCTCAGTTATTATATGGCCACTAGAGATTTGTTAACTATGAGGCTCTGACAGATAAAAACTGAATAACCAGCGACATTTTACTTTGCCAAAATCCAAGCCCGGTCCTCCACAGATTCATCACAACTGAGATGAAACATCATCTCCGTAAATTTGACTCTGCAATACAAACTAATTCCATACTCAGATTATATTAGGCTGTTTTTACTCATGAAGGAGAAAGGAAAAGAATACTGTAAAAGTAAGCCCTACAGAAAAAAAATGAGAATTTTTTTTTCAAAAGAAACCGAAGAAAGCAACTAACATCCATCACCTATAAAGTGCTCTTTTGTGAGGTTCCCATCATATTAAAAATTTGGATTTATTAATTTCATTTTCATTTGAACCTCTCACAGCACATGCATGAAGACTTCTTGCTCAGCATCAAATTTCCTAGCTTCAATCTGAGATATTCAATAGTTAGGAAAAGAAAAAAACAAACTGCAAAATTTGTGTTACAGTGCATAAACTGACCAGAAGATGATGCTGGTATCCCATTCTGGTACAAATTCATTCTAGAACATAAACTGCTTTTAATCACTGCCTAAGACATTATTCTGGCATAAATTCAATCCAACACTGAATTTATTGTTATCTTCCTCCATTTGGTGAGCTTTATAGAAGAACACATGTAAGGTATTTCCTGAGAAGTGCAACTTTATAGCAACACTATCACTTTCTGGGCCATTGTTATCTTCTTAGACTCACTGTCCTGACTCCACATTTTGAAACATTAGTTGACAGAATTAACTGCTTTTATTTTTAAATCTCAACCTAGACTGGTTTTGAGGTTGTGATGGTTTGGGAGTTCCCCGCCCCCCCACACTTTAAAATGAGCCAGACTAGATCTCGGCCAGAGCTGGAAGTTAAGAGATGAAGCTATATTTACAGCTTAGCACAATATACAAGCAAATATATACAGTATATACAGGAATATTTACAGAAATATATAAGTTTAAGGTAATACAGAAACACAACTCCCCTCCCAGAAATCAGAGACCCCAGGAGGGGCTCCCAACCACCCTTCCACCTTCTCCCCACCCCCACACCTTACCCCAAGGTTTCAGAGAATCAGCCAAAGGGGGAGGTTAGAAGAAAAGTGGTTAATGGAGTTATTCAACAGAGAGGAGAAGCCAGAGGTGCTAGCCCAAGAAGCTGTGCCCGTGAAACTGCTAGCCCAAGACCCAAGCAGCAAGCAAGTGCCTCGTGACCCAGACTGCCTGCTCGAGAGACTCTTATCTTTTTGTAAACATTCTCAGCAAGCCTCTGAGTGAAGCAGACATCACCATTGTTTTTCCTTCACAGCCTTTAGTACAATTTTCTCTATTAAAAATATTTCAGTTAGCTCAAACCAGCACAGAGGTGGGGAAAAGAAAAACAAGCAAGAAATATAGTATTTATTAAGTTTCCCACATTTACCCTTCCCAAAGGATCCTCTGATATTAAGCAGCAAAGGAGACAGCACACAGCCTTCTAGCCCACGGTAGGAGAGTAGCCGTTTTTCAAACTCGTATGGGTTGTATCAATTTTCAGGCACGAAAGTTGTAGCAGATTTTCTTGTGGGTAGACTAACCCACTCATTCCCCTACTTCCATTTACTTTTTGAAGGCTTAGTGCAGAGAACTATGAAGTCAGCATCATGAAAGCTAAGAACGGGTTTTAATTACTCCTTCCCTAGGGCACTGATTCTGGTCTTCTGCCTCTTCATGTTCTAGGCTATTAGGTAAAAACCCAAACAACAAAACTACTGTTACCCTCAAGACATGTTTGACAAGTTCCCTCGCAACTCCAGTGCTTCAAGCAAACATCTGCATCACAGAAACCTGGAAAACTAAGACAAGAAAGTGAACTTTATACATTGTGCTCCTTGCTACACCAAAGGAGTCTGATGATTTTGCTCTGTGATAAGCTCACTGCTTATCAGTTTGAACTGCTTCACTTCAACCTTTTCAAGTAGGGAGAAAGAGAAGTGGGATGAAGCTACCCAGAGTGGTCACCAGAACCTTTCTTGACTTTATAAAATTTGCTCTGTTTATGGGGAAAATCATCTGAGATACTTTCTAAACAGCAGAAAATATCTGAAGAATGAGGACCTCACCTCTCTGATGCTGTCTGAAGGAAACTCATTCTGGATTACTTTTGTTCTGTGAAAAGGATCCATGAGTGGATGAGTTCACCTTACAGATGTCTCTTAAAAGCCCTCTTCCTTAATTCCAGGGTAACCTAGAAATAATTAGTCACATCTTCTGAAAGGGATATAGGAAAATTAAGTTGCTTATGGGTCAGCAAGTCTGTTCAGTGTCTGTTAATATCAAGGCTGCCTTCCCTCATCTGTCTAATAACCAGTTACACAAAAGAAAGCAATAAAGTTGTGCAGCCACTGAGGGTCTAATTAATTTATCAGTAATGGCATATATGGACATGTCTCCCTTGTTCTGCTTCTCCATATGGTAAATACAAATCATAACAGCTTGTGAAAAAAAAAATTGTGCTAAAATAGTGTTGACAAGTAAGGGTTGTACCTGATTTATATATCACTGCACCTCAAAATGAAGTCTGCAATTTACAAAGACTCTCAGCATCACACAAAACACAAATAAAGCATTAATTTCTCAAACCTCCTAACTACTGTATGTAATTATGAACTGAGTAAAAAAACATCCATGGGCTCTCAATAAGGCAACATTATGCCATTTATATTTAAAAACCACTGGAAGAACAATTAATGTCTCTTAGTGAATCATGAACATGGCATAAATCCTCTATAAACAAACCAACACAGGTTAAGACAAACAGCTACCTAAAGTTCCAGTACTACAGAACAAAGCAGTAAGCTGGTGTTGACAACCTTCAAATCCCAGAAAACAAAATTAATTTTTACAATATATCTTTTTGAAGTTTTATAATGAATATTAAGGTTACTTTATTAACCAAAGACTAGTGTATTAAAAAAAAAAAAAGTGTTTAGTATTCACAAATTCCCCTTTCTCCAGACAGCATAACTGGGATTCAAAACTATTGCATGATATGTCAGCAAACAGCATTTGATGTTTTGCTTAGGAGAATCTGTAGCAGAACACAGGTGAAGCTGAGCCTCTAAACCATGGAAAAGTTATATTGTATTCACTTATATCAATTCCTCTCCTAATTTTATACCAAGAAAGGCCATTCACCTGAAAAGAGCTTTCACCTACATCCCACTTCATGAGAATTGCAATAAACTTTCAAAGAGTAGTTCTTCAGGCAGTCATTTTATCCTCTGCTATGGGCAATCAAAGGTCATCTTCAGCTAACACAAAGCGTCTTAGTCAAGGCAAAACCCACCACCTTAAACAGCTTCATTTGTTCCTTCAGTTACAGAATACAGCTTGTTGTCAGCACAGTTTGGTGGAACAAGTTATGTTTACCTACCGAAATGCCTGTAGTGTTACGAAGCTCAGAAAACACAAGACGACACAAGAAGTTACTCAGCTTTAAAAAGACTTCCAGAAGCTCACCACCAAACAGAGCTCAAGTTAGTTTAGCTAACTGTTGTGAAACTAGATGACACAGTACTCAATAACATCGAAGACAGCAAATAACCCCCGGTTGTGTCCTTTTATAAAACAGAAATGTATCAGCACACCATTAGGACCTCATTGTTAGCTCCAGATTCAAATGAACTGCATTACTTCATCAGTTGACTTGAGAACAGCTTCAGTAATGTTTGGATGAAGCTGAAAACATATTCAAGAATGTTACAAAAAATGAACTAGGTAGACACCAAGATCTACAAGGCCAAGACACAGTTGGAGAAGAGGTAACTTTATGACCACAGTCCTTCTTCATATCTAGAAGAAGAAATATAAAATAAGCATTGTATGTCTTCATACAGTAGATAAAATATAAGTACTCCCATCAGATGAGTTCTGCTGATATAATACTGAGCTTTTGAGCAGTACTTCCAAAAACACTGTGGTATTGGTCTCCACAACTCCACCCAAAGCATCTGAACTAAGACACAGTACAAAGATTTCAGGGGACCAAGAAACTAGCGCCAAATATAATAACAATAATAAAAAAACAGTGAATGCACGCAGGAAGACTGCAAGCCTCCTCCTGCCACCAAGACATGGAAGACAAAGTCCAGTGAACTTAAACTTGTAGTAGAGAAGTTCATGTAGCCTGAAATGGAAGTATGGTAAGAATGTTTTTAATTGTGGAAGGAGCTGTGAAACTGCCATCTCAGCAGATTAAGTATCTTCAGAGAATGCTTTCAGTTCAGTCAGTTCTCTCAAGGTAGAATGACAGACTTTCTTTTGCAATGGTGGTAAGATATAAGGTGCAAGACGGTATTTTTACAATTAATATAGTTTATTAATTTTGATATTCAAGAGTCTCACTACCAGCCACAAGTTTAATAATAATAGGTTGTTTACAATGGTCATGAAAATATTGCATAGATGGAAAACAACAGAGTCTAGAACACTTAAATAACTAGCAATATACAACAGACATTAAACTACTGTAACTGGAAAGACCTTCTTGCAGTTGATAATACCGTTTGCCCACTAGAGGGACTCAAAAGTTCCTTTCTGTTTAAGGCACAAAGCCCTTGGATTCACTTACAGAGTTGTACAGAGTTTGTTAAAGAGGTTTTTGAGTATTTACTCACAAAATAATTTTCAGAATCCCAGGGCTAACTACAGTTTCCAGACAGCACCCAAACACTTGCAGGGAGTTCTGTCAATGTCTTGATCTTCCCAGGCTCTAGCAAGGTGCTGGGAGAGAGGCAGACAAT
>VWYK01094096.1:0-10165 GCA_013399775.1 Semnornis frantzii
GTCATGTACAATTAGTTTTAACAGACTGAAGCATAAGACTTAGAGAACTCTTACTTCAAAGCCTGCAAAGGATACTATTACTGCTAAGAATGTAAATTATGCATCAGGGCAGGGGAAGAAATCAAGATATAAGAATGCCAGTAGCATCTTAATTCTCTGAGTTCAAGAACAACTCAGTTACATAGCATTGCCATCACTGTCAATCCAAATGAAAAGATTTTTGCTACTTTTGCATCACTAGCCTAATTTTTAAAATCTTTCCCTGAGGGCATAACTCTGTCTTTGGCTAGAGATGTCACTTGTGGCAATCTGTTTTAGAATCTGAAGAGACCTTCTTTTTCACCTGTAAGTGGGAATCATTAGCTATTACAGTTACTATTTAGCTGTAATAGAGGGGTTTCCAAATTATGTCAATAGAAGTACTCACTACAGAAACCACCTCAAATTTCCTTTTCAGTTTGTCTTCAAGAGAACTTCTTTATACAAAAAGCTGTCCCAGAAAGATTAAATTAAATGCCCTTATCAAAGCAGTTAGCCTCAAAAACTGTCTGAACTCCCATTTTGTTTTCCCAGTGCAAAAATTTCTTAGGTGATGAAATAATTCTGCTTTCTTTCCTGTGACATAAAGCTTTGGGCTCTGAGGCTTGACAAAGACCGGGTGTAATTTTACCAGTGTTGGCATTTAGACTAGCAGCTGGTGGAAAAAAAGACAAAAACATTAACATTACTGAAGTTAACTCTAAAAACAGCTACATAGAACAGTTCGGAAAGTATACCCCAGAGAACGGGATTCATTTTAAATCTCAATGTAGCTAATTCTTATCTCATTTCAATTTATTCCTGTCCTAGCATATCAACTATGGCACAAACATAGGCCCAAGCCTGCAGTCCCAGTTCCACAGTCCTAGTTCCTGAAGTCCTTAAATTAGTATCAGAAAAAGTGATACTGAAATGTCTGCTACTGCTTTTAGGAGAAGAGTAGCTGAACCAGTATTAACTACTACTACTTCTCTCTGGCAGCAAAAAATGGAGTGCAGGGTCTTGGAAGCATCACACCGTGACTTTTGAAGGTCCCCTATGCCTACAACAAAGTAGTCCTCCAAACACCAAAATTGTAATTATATCACAGGGCAACATCATGTGAAAATTGTTCTCGGAGTTGCCATAAATGGACAGCTTGACCTACTCTTTGAGGAGTTTGTACCATTGATATATTCTAACACAAAACATTGCATTTTCTCCATCTACATTGCCATGTAGTTTACACTGGATGTATTGCCAGGTCCTGACACAGTGTATACTATGAACTCTTGCCAAATCAGGCAAGGGATAGAAACATAAATAAGTAATATTGATTAAGGATAAAAGTACTTCAGAAGTACAATATTTTGTTATAAACACTTGGAGTTTCCTAAGAAAGTTGGTATAAAGGAAATTATTCTTACACATCAGTTATGTGCCATCTCAAAATGAACCATGAAAGTTATTTATTAAATATCAGTGCTCATCTGGACAAAAAAAAATCCAAAAAAAACCCTGGGTTTCCTCCTGGGCAACATGCTATTCCTGCATGAGATTTGTCATGTATAAGGAAAGAAACAGTAAATATTTAGCAAGACATTCCTATGTAGGTCTTTTCTGAGACAGCATGACAAGCTTTTCTCAGGGCAACAGAACAATTTTCACAAATGAAGAAATCCCACAGGCCTTTGAACTGCGTTTACTATTGAAAAAGGCATCCATAGAGCTATCTATTTTGTCATATGTCCTTATTATGTCATAGACAAAGGTACTCTGAAACATCATTGACACTCCCAGACAAGAATCTGACAATGCATTAGGAAGAGTTATCACCTATATCACACATTGCATCTCTCACACAGCCTTCTGGAAGTTCGTTTATTGTCTAGGGGATAATGAAATACAGTACTTCCTGATCATTTCAACAAGTATTTGACCACAAATTCAACATACAGATTCAGTATTAGCTCCTAAAGGGCAGATGTCAAAAGGACAAGGCCAGACCCTTTTTGGCGGTGCCCAGTGACGGGACATGGGGCAACAGACACAAACTAGAACACAGTAAGTTCCATTAAACATATGGGGGAAAAATCTTTACTGTGAGGATGAGAGAGCACTGGAACAGACTGCACAGAATCCCTCTCTGCTGAACTTCAAAACCCGGCTGGACGTGTTCTAGGTAAACCTGCTTTAGCAGGGGCTTGGACTAGGTGATCTTCAGAGGTCCCTTCCAACCTCTATCAATCTGTGATTTTGTAACCTGAACTAAATGTATTCTGCTATCAATGCTCTGGAGAGTGATCTGCTAGTTGGGACTTCCTATCTGTTCAGGTTCCCTCTTAGAGTAGCACAAGCAGTTATTCAAGTGTATTTCATTGGAAGCATGGCATCATTAGCGCTAGCACACAAAATTTATCTCTAACACAGTGACACAAGGAAAGGATATCAGAGCTACTCTTTCTGATACAGGAGGAGTTTCATTTTTCTTAACCTGCCTCTGAAACTATAAACCAGGAAACCTTTGCTTCACAAAAAATCGTGACCCAGCAAAACATATTCCTAAGTCTCAAAGCCATTTCGCTCACTCATGTGCACTGTTCCCATGCTGCCACCCAATTCTCTTGTACTGACACAGAGGTTTTTTCAGGTGCATTAAGTCCTGGATTAGACAGTTGGTCTGGTTTAAAACTAAAGATTATTTTCATGGTTTGCCTCAGATAAACTCCCCAACGGGTTGTGCAGGCAAAAGGGTCATCACAGACTACAAGCTTGAACAGGGAGAAGACTGCCATTGCCATCTTTCTGTGGCCCAAGAAAGAAAACCGAAACGAAATTTTTTTTCTCTCTCTCCTCTTTCCGCTTCTTAGAGAGCTGTATTAACTCTAACTTGCATATTTACAACTAATTCCCCAGCTGTAGTAATAGGATGAACAGAAGTATTTGCAAAAAGCAAAATTTTAATCATAGAATCACAGAATGATAAAGTTAGAAGGGACCTCAAAGATCATCTAGTTCCAACCTCCTCAACCAAACAGGGAGACCCCCCACTAGAACAGGTAGCTCAAGGCCTCATCCAACCTGGCCTTGAACGCCTCCAGGGAGGGAGCATCTACAACCTCCCTGGGCAACCTGTGCCAGTGTCTCACCACCCTCACTGTGTTACAATCTCCCCTCTTCCAGTTTAAACCCATTCCTCCTTGTCCTGTCATTACAAGACCTTGTAAATAGCCCCTCCCCAGCCTTCCTGTAGGCCCCCTTCAGATACTGGAAGGCTACTGCAAGGTCTCCTGGAAGCCTTCTCTTCTCCAGGCTGAAGAGCCCCAACTCTCTCAGTCTGTCCTCATAGCAGAGCTACTCCAGCCCTCTGAGCATCTTCGTGGCCTCCTCTGGACTCGCTCCAACAGTCTGATGTCCTTCCCATGCTGGAGCACACAGGACTTCAGGTGGGGTCTGCGGAGAGCAGAGTAAAGGGGCAGAATCCCCTCCCTTGTCCTGCTGGCCACACTTCTTTTGCTGCAGCCCAGGACTCAGCTGCTGTCTGCGTTGCACATGCATGCTGCCAGCTCATGCTGAGCTTTTCATGAACCCAGACCCCCAGGTCCTTTTCCTCAGGGCTGCTCTCCAACCATTTGCCACCCAGCCTGGATTTGTGCTTGGGATTGCACCAACCCAGGCGCATGGACCTTACACTTGGCCTTGTGGAATCACAGAAGTTTGGCCTGGGCCCACCTTTCCAGCCTGACAAGATGGACCCCTTCCCCTTCTGGATGGACCCCTTCCCTCTAGCAAGTCAACTGTGCCACACAGACCTTGGTGTCATCTGCAAACTTGCTAATAAAAGTGTGTGAAATAGCACCATTTCGTATTACAGGTACACTTCTCACTTTAAGGTGAAAGAATCAATCTCATATACATTAATTTATTTGCATAACAGAGTTAAGGTCAAGTAACTACCTGGGCAAAATAAGTGAAACAAGAACGAAACTTACAGAATTTAAGCTTCAAATTAAAAGATAAAAGAGGGGGAGGGGAAGGGGATGAAAAGAAGAAAAACTTTTTATGCTACAATTTACAGTTTGCCAGTATAGCTAGAAGAATTATTTCCAATGTACATAGTATGACAGCTGTATCTTTTACTATACTGTCTATGCATCGGGACCATAAATGCAGAAGGTCTATAACTAGAACACAGTAAATCTTTTGGTTCTGTAACAACAAAACAAAACAAAACATAAAAAAAGATACAAAGTTTATATTCTAAAATTAACTCCTATCAGCTATGTTTAAGCAAAAGTTTTCATTTAAATTCAAAGGCAAGTTGCCTGCCTCTATAAGAGAAAACAAAATCTCCAAAACAAACATGATTAAGCCTGAAAACTAGAAGAATAAAAATATCTTTTAAATAGTAGTAGAGGGTTTGATACATGCATTAACAACATATACTGTATATAAAGTTGTTTAGAATTTTAAATACTCTAGCTAATCAAAGATGGCTACAATGAAGTACAACTTTTGCTTCATGGATTTTTTTTTCAGACACACTAAGTTTATAGGCATTGAATTGTTTCCAAACTAGATTAAGTATCTTTTGTGTCTGTAAAAACTGTGCTAGATGCTTTGGAGGGGGATTCTGTGGTTTTTTATTGTGAGAGATAGGATCACTCCAACACCCAAGTACAGTATATTCCCAAAAGGGTAAATAATTCCATCTTTCAATCTGATAACTCATTATCACTCTATTATTTTGAGTATGAGAGAAACATCAAGGTCTGAAAGCTTTAACATTAAACAGGCACAAATAAACAAAAAGTAGCTGAATACAAAATAATATAGTACACACAACAATGTAAAAACCTCTAGGCAAATCCATCAGAAAAGTCCTCAGAAAACAATCCACACTAGTGTGCACGCCAGTAAGCATCCTTGTATCCAAACCAGATTCGCATCAGGCAAAGAATATTTTTCTCCTGGCTGCATGCCATAAAAGAGTAAGCTCCACTGAGACAAATAAAAATATGTAATAACACCAAACATAAGCAAACACAGACACTAAGACTATAGGCAAAAGTCTATAGCAGGAATAAAAATCACTGTTCTGTTTACTACCATGGTCCTGCTAGAGGTCACAGTGCTCTAAAGTGGAATATAAACTATTCAGTCACTTTCATAGAATGTTTGGCATCTTATCCTTAATTTGATGGTTTTATGATAAACTATTGATCCTGAAACCAACATAGGTGGGATGCACATGGCTATTTTGTTCTTCTGTTCTTCTGTTTGGCCAGCAAGATCAAAAATACAGTCTGAATACAACTCCAGCAATTCCAGTTAGACCTCAGCTAGAAAGCCCCAAGCGCTCTGAAACATAGATCCCAGACACTCAGAAGACTTTCCCTCTTTAGGTACCTAAATCCACTTGATTTCTATGCCAAGCTCATAAACAATTCTGACAACATGGTCTAAAGAAATCCAATTCCTCAACTAGAATGAAGGTCAATTGAAATTACAACAAATGACAGTCCAATTTGCTACTACATTCTTACTAAATTAGAACTTGCTCAGTCTAAAGGCAAAATGTTACCTAATTAAAACTGAATACTCTGGGCCACAACAATCTAAAGCCGAAGTTCATCCAGTGTTTACAAAATCATAGAATGGTACAGGTTGGAAGGGACCTCCAAAGGTCATATAGTCTACTTCCCCCCACAGTCACCTGGGATATCCTCAGCTAGAACAGGCTGCTCAGAGCCCTGTCGAGCATCACCTGAATATCTCCAGGGAAGGGGCTCTAACCACCTCCCTGGGCAACCTGTTCTAGTGCTCCACCACCCTCACAGTAAAGACAGTCTTCCTAATATCCAATCTAATCTGCTCTTTTCTAGTTTGAAGCCATTGCCCCTTGTCCTATCACTAAAGGCCTTTGCGAACAGTCTCTATCCTTCTTGTAGGCCCCATTCAGGTACTGGAAGGCTACTATTAGGTCTCTCCAGAGCCTCCTCTTCTCCNCCATCGGCATGCCCAAGTCCTTTCCCACAGGGCTACTTTCCATCGCCCCATGAGGATTGTTCCGGCCCAGGTGCAGAACCCTGCACTTGCTTTTGTTGAACCTCATGAGTTTCACCTGGGTCCACCTATCCAGCTTGTCCAAGTCCTTCTGAATGACATCCTGTCCTTCTGGTGTATCAACAGCACCACTCAGCTTGGGGTCATCTGGAAACTTGCTGTTGGTGCACTTGATCCCACTGTCTATATCATTGATAAAAATATTAAACACCACAGGTGCCAGTACACCACTTGTCACTACCCTCCATCTGGACTCCAAGCCATTGAGCATCGTCCTCTGCATGCGACCACCATTAATTAAAGTGACTCTGGCCACCAGGAGAGTTACTGAGTCTTTTCCTTTTGCTTGCACAACTGTTTCTACATCCACACGATGAGACAAACCAAGTAGATTTAGCTGAAAACTAATCTGGATTACAACAGTCAGCTTTGGCTAGATCATCTTGTCAATCTACATCGTTACATAGTTATCTGAATAACAGTACTGGTAGAAAATGAGAGAAGGAAAGCATAGTCATCCACTAAAAATAAGAATTATGTGGAAATATAAACTTGTTAGGATTATCAAAATTAAAATTAGCAGGGGAAAGAAGAAAGTAGAAAGAAGGGAAAAGAGGGGTAAAAGAGGGAAAGGGAGGGAAGGGGGAGAAGAACGAGGAAAGAGAAAAACAAGGAAAAACAGAGGAAAGACAACCTTAAGAACGGAAATAACGTATACCATTGTAAACTATATATAGAGGACACTACCTATGTTAAAGGCAGTTTTTCAACTCTGTTTGCTTATAATCTGCTCAGTGCAGGAAAGGCAATGCACTATTGAACAACAAAAGCTTTCACGAGATTATTGTATTAACATACATAGACAATTCCTGCAAGTGACTGCCTTAGAAAAAGCTTATCAAGCAGCAAAAAAATAGCTTCCTTTCTGCAATGAGGAGGCAAAAATGAAAACTTCATCACAAGAAAAATAATATGTCCTCAAAATAGCTCTTCAAGTAGAGCGAAAGCAGACGAAGATGTCAAGAGAAGTTTAAGGCCAAGCTGAAAAGCAATTAGTGAAAGATATTAAGTGGACCCTTTTAACCTCTAACAAGGCAATGATCCACTAAAGACATACAGCTGGAAACATCTTTATTTGGGTGAAGAGGAAAAGAAATGTGCAGCCACACAGGGAAAGAAAAAAAAAATTTAAAATTTAGCTATGCTGATTGCTGTGAGGTAAAAATCAAAATCGGTATGTTTCCTTCTCTATGACATTCACCACATGCAAACTGTTTCCTCTGAATTTCCCTAGAGTCAACAGGCTACTTTGATTACAAGAACTACTATAAAAGCAAGTTTTAAAATCCACTATTTTTTGAAGCTTAGCATTTAAATAAATAAATAATAAAATACATAACTCAGTATCAAAGGTAACACCAGTAGACAGAAATACCTAAAAATAATGCCACATGCCCCAAAAAGAGAAAATTAAAGCACTGAAAATATCTACTCTAAGCACTGAGGGCAGGCATAGACTATAAGAGCACTTAAAATAGCAGAATAAGCAAACTGAGAGGGAGATGCAGCTGGTTCTTCAATTACTAGATATTGTTTAAAAATGTATATTCAAATCAAAATTTCTCAGAACATTTGTATTCTCAAAGATGATAAAAATTTAAGTTATTCAAGTAGCTGCACTCTAGAGAAGGAGATAAAATGAAAAAACAGAACACAGGAAAGTATTAATACAGCATCTTCTACAGCATTTCCCAAGGGCTGTAAAACTAATCTCAGGTTTTCTCTTTTGAAAGCCCAGATGTATACAGTATGCTCCCAACAGCTCTGTTATCACGCTGTGGTAACTGCTTATGCCTTAGATTGAATATTATTAATGGTAGCACCCAGGGACAAGATCAGCTGTAGAAGACTAGAAGATGAAGTACAGCTCAGTGTATCAGAAACTCAAAAAATAAATATTTATACATGTATATAGGCATCCTATTCCATGCATTAAAAAAACCAACCAACCAACCAACCAAAGTAAAGTACCTGTTTTTATCTTGCTTATACTTTTAACATAATAGAAAGTGAAAAAAACTACTACTTGAAAGACAGAAAATAAATTGAGCGAAGAGTAAAGCACTACGAAAACTGAATGTAAGCATCATGGTCAGGCAATGTTTCACAGTAGCATTTTAGGAAATACCTGAGCAGATAAACAGCCCTTTCAATATCACTGAGCTCTTCATCAACTGTCAATCTTTCTATTTCTTCTGGTGTCTGTCAAGCGTAAAATAGAGATTATGAGTTTACAATGCCTTACTATTTCATCATATTAATCTTAAAGCAACCCCTTCCTCCCCATGCAGCCAGGGATAGTTCCATGAGTAATTTGAGTTTAATCCCTGAAATCTCTAGCCAACATTTCAACTTCAATCAAAAAAATCTTTCACTCAAAAAAGATGGGATGTCATAGAAGTAGAGATACATGTGAGGCAGTATCATTATTAATTACTCTAAAGTATAAACGAGTCATATATAGATTAATCCAAATATCTAAATTAGTACTTTTTTTTTCTATCTTAATAGTTTTATATGGAAAATGTCAAGTCTTTGCTATACAGGATTCCAGTTTATTTCAAAATGCCTGAAAACAATTTTTAGTATCCCGGTGCTGTAAAAAAAACAAAGTTGTTTATTAATCTAGCTGTGCATAAATAAAACAGACAATTCCAACAGGATTTTAAAGCATTGTTCTATTTTGCAGTATATACCTTCAGGCTTCTGCGTACTGGCCTTTCTATAATAGTTAGTTCCTGCAGGTCTTCTATGTAGCCAAATAAATTGCTCTGACTAAAATCCATTTTGGAGAAGATTATTGGATGCATGTAAGAACTACAGCCTTTGGCAACCGATGCTTTCCCCGAGTCTCACATCGCACGGAAGGAGGCAGAAGCGGCACCGCGCAGCACCCGTTCCGAGCGCGCCCGCCGCCAGCAGACTCGCCTAAGCGCGCACACTGCGGCAGCGGCCGCTGGCCCCCGCCGAGCCTCCTGAAGGGAAACTCTCCGGTTGGTCTGGGCAGGTAAGGAGCGGGCTGGTGCTTGCAGCCTTCGGCGCTGGTATCTCGTCGTGGGACCAGTTTCCAGCCAAGTTTCTCCTCTTTGCGGGCCGCCCCTGCATGCAGAGCGGTAGGCGGAGGACCTTTCTGGGCGCGGGAAGGGCACCGCTAAACCTCTCTGGTCAGGGCCGAGGCTACTGAGTTGCTCCTCACCGACGGGGCAGCGTGCGGAGCGGAACAACCTAGTCGCGGTGCCCGGGTGCCGCCTCTGCCCTCCCACCCTGAGNGCGGCCTCCGCGAGGCAAAACGGCTCCAGCCTTCGGCAACATCCTAGCAGGCGCTCGGGGGGGACGCCGCCTCTTCAGCCGGAGCCCACTCGCGGGGCCCCTCTCCCCGGCGTGCTTCCCACAGCCTCCCACAACCCAGCCTGTCCGGCCGAGCCCTCTCCGCACTGCTGTGGCTGCCCGACGGCTCTTTTCCACAGCTGCAGCCTCCCTGAAGCTCGTCTCCACTGGAGCACCTCGTCTAGTGCTTGCGTCCCCTCGGCTTGGGTAGCGCCCCATTCCAGCCGCCTGGCTAGTGTGCTGGCCTACTATCACACGTATTGCAAAGCAGAAGCATGCAGAAGAAACCGATAGATATGTGCATTAAAATTACAAAGATTTCTCCCCCAATGGATGACTTCTTAAAAAAAAAAACAAAACCAATGCCCCATCGAAACATAAAAACAAAAGCCCACCACCTTTGAAATCCTTGGCAGTGAACTGTGACTGTGTATTAAAGGCATCACTTCCACGCTTTACAGTCTTTTCCCTGACTCAGGTCACATCACCCGTGTACACATACAGCAGGACAGACTTCCATGTGGATATTCTTCCTGATACATGCAGTTAGGCCTTGGATGCTGTAGCATTTATTATTCTGTCTCACAAATAGCATGTTGGGGTGTACAAGTGTGATTATTTCGAAATAAAAGTACCGCATTTGTACCCCTGACTGGTGGACAAATAAACATGTGAAATGTTATCTTTAAAAAAA
>VWYK01094106.1:0-11385 GCA_013399775.1 Semnornis frantzii
GTTCCCAACCTGGGACAATCAGTGTAACTGCAATTTCCACTGCATTCTTGAGGCAGACTTTGGCTTCTACTCGCTAGTTTTCAGTTTTGTTACCATGTCCTGATCCCTCACCAAGTGTCTGAAACTCATTGTACATTATGGATACCTGAGTAAATCATAATGATCCTTTCTCAGTGACATCTTTTATCTGTTGGTTTTTTTTTGCAGTCATCCTCTCTTATTAAGCATAATATTTCTGCCAAGGAAATTCATGTTGGAAGGTCAAAACAGTTTTGGTGCTATTGAATTTCCTTACTCAGCTGACCTTCCTGGCTGAATCCTCAAACCTTTGGTTTCTTCATATTCTGGAGGATGTGTGTGGGGTAGGGGAGTGGGAATTTTGACTCTGGTTCTCCTCTTTCTCTTTTTCTTTGTTGCAGAAGGACTTAAGCAGCGAATTTTCTCTGTATACATATGCCCTGCATTTGGTCAGCAAGATATACATCTTATGAATTTGGACACCACTACAATCTCAGATATTTGGTTCCATGAGCAAGTATAGCTACCCTTAGTAGGAGGGTGGAAAAGCCTTAGAAGCTACACTGGAAATAAAAAAAGAAGTAAAATATGACATTTTCTAATAATTTCAACTTGTAAGCTAGAGTCGATTATTAAATATCTTCTAATTATATTGCACTTTCTGTATCTCCAGCTCTCATACAATAATTATCAATAAACTAAATTAAATATGAGAAACCTCATTTGTATTTCTTTGTTTTAGTGGAGTCTAAGCCTCTATAAACAGCAGGTAAAACAACCAAGTCAACATTATACTGGATTCAGTGACTAATGTTGCTTCTTCCAGTCTTATGTAGACCAGCATAATATACTGAGAACCACACTGCCAAGAATTCCTTGAACATTCCCAACTGTACTGTTCTGTCAGGATTTTTTCTTCTGGATATAATGCAGGAGTTCTGCTTTATCTTACAGTGGTGTTTTTAAAAGATATCAACATTTTTATCCATCACTGTCTTCCTTCACTTGCTATTTTCTCCTCATCTCTCATAATTCTTTCAGAAACATTATTTGATGCCTCCTCCTATTTCAGTCTCCCTCTTTCAGTATATTTCTCCTACTACTTTGCCCTCAATCAGCAATTTTTCACTCTCTGCACCTCTCTCCTTATGTCAGGATCTCACAACCCTAGCTGTTGTCTAAACACCAACCCACATCCCACATTGTGACCTACCTTCTGCATCTCTCATGAATGTGTAGTTGGCACTTCAAATTAGTATGATCAAAACAGATCTTTTGATTTCCACATTAAGCCATCCCCCATATTAAGTTCTCTATCAACACCTACCCCACTCTTTGTCTGATGGTAAATAACCTCAAGATGTACCCATCAATAGGAAATTCTGATAAAATTTGAAAGAAAAGAGGCATTGATTCTTAAATCACAAGCCCTCTGTGATAACCACAGAAGAATTTCTGTTTCACACTGGCTAAATATTGTGAGCTGAGACTTCAGTCTTTTTTTGGTAAGCTTTATTCAGTTTGTTGCTTTGCCCTCCCATCCTCCTGGTTGCTGTCTGGCTTTCTTTACAGCCCTACCATGTCCTTTTGATGTATGGCTTTTTAAACTCAAGTCAGAGAATGCCTTACTATTTAGTGACTACAGAATAGTTTACTATAATGGAAAAACATTTTTTTTTTGTGTAGGATTTTGAAATGCAACAGTGCAAATAATATATATATATATATTTTAAACTGTGTATATTAGTTTTAGGGAGCAACTGATCATTCTAAATTAACTTAAGAACAAATTTTTTTTTAATTGGGTAATGTTAATATAAAGATAAATAGAAGTGTCCTATGGAGTAGCTCTTAGTGGTCAGAAGAAATACTGATCCTACAGACCATAATGATTTACAGTAAGAGAATTTCAACAGTACTGGCTATACTAGCCCTCAACAAAAGGCTCTGTTTCACCCTCAAAGTTCTTGTGACACGCTTTATGGTGACCTCCTACTCACATCTGTGACAGAAATGCAGAAGATGTTAAATATTTTTTTCTTTCTTTCTTTCTGACAGCGACATTTTATGTTAATTTCATCTGCTCCTTGAGCTCTCAGAGCCAAAACATTCTGTGGGCGGCAGAATGATGTCATTTTAGTCATAGCATAATTTTTCAGCTGCTAGAACAAGACATATTGTGGCATATTCCTCAGTACTTTTTAAAAGTAGTGAAATATAAACTTAAGGTGATATATTTATGCATGAGGGGGTTACACTGCCTTTTTCAGCTCTTAGAGCTAAATAGCAGGTTTAAAGCGACATAATTCCTCCTCCACCAAATATTTTTTTTTGCTTTGAAGCCTAAGGACGCAGAATAACCTTGACCAAATAATATCATTGCCAATTAGCATAAATATCAAAAGGTAAATTAAATGATGACACTTTTATGCTGCATTCGAGTCAGGTACTTCATTTAAATGTCACCCAAAAAAAAGAGGTTGTCCGTAAGATAAATTGATCATTTTGTTAAAAATTCAAACCTGAAAATTAAAATAAAGTGTGAGTAGACTCCTCCTAGACCTAAACAGATTAGAACTAGTAATTATCACAGAGGACACAATAATCAGCTGCTGCATTGCTAGCTCTATGTTGGAGCAAGGGAAAGAACAAAACCAGTGGGTCCCTCTAGTCAGATATTCAAAGGAAACACAAATGTTAAGCAATGCAGAACAGCAGTGATGCTGTCTCTCAATGCATTCCATTTCACTGTGCTAAAAAGCTGTTCCTGGGAAATAATACTTGAAAATGTGCACACAAGGAGGTAGCAAGCATTAAATATTTGTCTTTTTCAGTTGATTTTTTTTTTCCAAATAAAGTTTAAAACTGGAGTTATTACTTCATTAGCAATGCATTTTTGCAGGTCATTAACAAAGATGCATGTTCATTAACCCTCAAAAAATGACTTCTGCTTTGGGTTAATCCAAAAAGTATCCCAAGCTTCTGTCATGACAACAGAGTAAATAAATTGTAATTAAGAAAGGAGTAGCCTCATGTTCACAAGGCCTTGTCCTCATAGGGGACTTCAACCACCCTGATACCTGTTGGAGGGACAACACAGGAAGGCATAGGAAATCCAGGTGATGCAGGGATTGCATTAATGATAACTTCCTTCTGAAAGTGATAGAGCAGCCAGCAAGGAACAGTGCTGTGCTACACCTCACTCTCACCAAGGAGGGGCTGGTGGGAAATGCAAAGTTTAAGCAGAGATTTGACTGCAGTGACTGTGAAATGCTGGAGTTCAAGATCTTTAGGACATCAAGAAGGGTGCATAGTTAGTTCACTTCAGAAGAGAAGACTCCAGCCTCCTCAAGGATCTTCTAGTTAAAGTGCCATTGGATGAAGTTCCGAAGGCCCAGGAAAGCTGGTTACTATTCATAAATCACCCCCTCAGAGCTCAGGAGTGATGCATCCCCACAAACAGGAAGTCAGAACAAACCACGAGATCTGCATGGATGCACAAGGAGCGCTTGAACAAACTCCAACACGAAAAAGGAGCCTACAGAGGGTGGAAGGACCAAGGTAATCAACAGGTCCAAGTAGTCAGGGTTCAGGTCAGGATAAACTAAAACCCTGACAGAATTAATCTGTCCAGGGACATCAAAGGGAAAAGAAAAACTTCTATAGTGATGAAAGAAAGACTAAGGAGAATTAATTGAAAGAGGTTACAGTTAGATCAGGAAAAAATGATCTTCTATGAGGGTGGTGAGGCTCTAGAAAAGATTGCCCAGGGAACCTGTGGATGGTCCATCCCTGGAAGTGTTCAGGGCCAGGCTGGCTGCAACTTTCAACACTGATCCAGTGGAAGGTGTCCCTGACCATGGCGCAGAGGCTGGAACTAGATTATGTTTACAATCCTTTGCAGTCCAAACCATTATATGATTCTCTGAAGAAATGCATTATGAACTTAGTTATTGTCTCCAGTTTATCTGTCTCAGCTGCTTGTGCACAGGCTGTTAGGCATTGCCTGCTCCAGGTGAACTGAGCTGTCACAGAGTGTGTGACAATGAATGACACAGTCACCTAGACAGTGAGGCAGGCAAGATATCTACAGTCTGGCCATTTATATCTCTCTCTTCTGGTATCCCCAGACTTGCAGCAGCAGGAGGAAGATAAGAATAGGCAGGTAGACAATAAAAACAGCCACCCACAGTCTTCTCTACTCTCAGTTCACATGGCTTTTGTTTCAGCTATAGAAAGGGAACTTTATGTGAGACTCAACATGTGCCTCCTAATGCAAAAAGATCTGTTAGAAATGGGACAGAAGAATATTTCCTGTCTTTACTACTTCTTTGGTGAAAAGATCTGCTATCTGCAGGTTAAGAGAACACACTCTGAGAGCAGAGAACCATCAAAATTCTTGGTGGCATGAGTGTTTCTTTGTGCTTGGGGGAATTGAAATGATCAAAAAAACCCTAAGAACAACAACAAAACTCCAAACAGCAAACAAAACCACCTAAAAACCAGCCAAACAAAAAGCAGAACTCCCCTAATAAACAGCCCATACAAAAACCTCAAGCCATATAAGGCTGCTGAACTGCATAACTCAACTGCACTAATTTATTTCCAAGACCATGGTTTGGTCTTGGAGGTAATGCCATTGTATTTTAAATTCCAATCAAATTTTCATTGTATTTTGACTAGCAACATAATTCCAAGATTAAATATTTTCTGCTAGATATTTAGATGGAGTCTTTTTTTCAGCCAGCAACATATCTGGGATGCAATAACACACAACAATCTCCTGCTACTCTTGAATATAATAAGGGAGAAAAGACCCAGTCAATCCTAACCCAAACAGCCCTTAACCATGATGTGTTAAATCCTCCTTAGACCTTTCAGAAAAGAGCCCAGTGCAGACCTATTCAGAATTACTAAATTCCAGGCACCTAACTCTTCTCAAGTGAAGTTTCATGTCATCAACTTCTGGATAGCAACATGTTTAAAATGGAAGGGTCATTCAAACAAACAAAAATAAAACCCTAGTTATTGAAAGTATGGTTATTTCATGGAATTAATAATTATTACCTGTAGCTTAGATTTTTTTTCTCTAATAAAGTGTCACAGACTATATACTAATGGGCAAACTGTACTCACTAACCTTTTAATACTTTACCCTTTTGTACAAAGACTGAGCATTATTAGGTAATGAAAGAGTGTATGAGAAAGTAGTAGATTATTTATGATAGAAACAAAATGAAACTAATGGGACAAGATTTGAAAGCTGTGATGCATGAAAGGTGCTATAGAGGCAGCTTTGGCACCATGACAAATAGAGATAAAGACTCAGTGGGAAGCAACAGTGTGAACATGACTATGAAGAAGAAAGAATAGATTTACTGAATGAATCCTTACCATCTGGTGTTTATTTAATACACAATGAAGGTCAAACGGCTAGTGATCCCTTTTTCTATAGTCCAGTGACCAAAAGAATAGGAGGAATCAATGAATTTATCAATATGTCTGGAAATGTTTCACCATATGATCTGATTGAGTCAATATTATTGGAGTAACATGTTCATTGCTATTTCTGATATGGTTTGGAAGAGGCTCTGTGGATAAGAGGTACATTTATTTCACCCCTGCCCCATCAGAATTTCCATCAACATGCGCTTAATTGTATAAAACCAGATGCACTTAAAGAAGTAAAATTTATCTGGTAACACTCAAGAAGCTTGCAAAACAAAATTGTACAAGTCAGAGGCAGAGCTGGATTGTACTAAACTCTGTGAAACTTTTTTCCTTTGTTTCATGCTTTTCTTTATTTCTCTGCTAGATGGAATGAACATCTCTTTTATCTAATTACACCACAGAGACATATTAAATTGTAGTGAAATATGGGCTTTAGGCATTATATGTAAAGAGTATATGCTAAGAGTAGATCTTATGTATAGTTATTTTACATCACATTCTCTCTGG
Organism: Semnornis frantzii; assembly: GCA_013399775.1. NCBI lineage: Eukaryota > Metazoa > Chordata > Aves > Piciformes > Ramphastidae > Semnornis > Semnornis frantzii. The sequence continues at coordinate 5,977 of VWYK01094106.1, forward strand.
AGGTTCTCACAGTTCTTTTCTGGCACACCTGCCTTGATAATCTTAACCCATACTACAACACAACTACCCTTGTAGTTAAATGCCTTAAAGTATTCTTCTATCAATCTCCAAACCAGACAATGTTAAAAAGTGTAACTTAAGACTGGTAGATCTTAAAAATGTCCTTCAAATAATCCCTTAAAAAATTGGGAAAGATACTAACTTGATATTTGCAAAATTAGATGCTGGAACTCTTGACTCTTGTTTTTCTCATTATCACCTTTTTCTTTTTCATTTTCTTTTTATTTTTCTTTTTTTCTTTTTCTTTTTTCTTTTTCTTTCTCTTTTTCTTTTTCTTTTTCTTTTTCCTTTTTTTTCTTTTTTTTTTGTCTGCCTTTGAGTAAATATTTTTTCCCTTTTTATTTATAATAATAAATACATCACAGGGTCATAGTAACTCCTTATTTTTTATAATATATTTTGAAAACCTTGAAAAGAAAAAAAAAAAAACAAACCCAAACATGTACATGTTACCTCAGCAGTAGTTTCATTTCTGATGAGCAAAATATCTCTAAAGTGTCTCTGCTTTTAATTAGGACATGGATAACTTCAAATTAAAATTAAAATGTAATTTTCCTATGAGTTTTTGGTAATGTGGATATGTTGCAGCCAATAATTTAGAGTTAACTCTAACAGAACCTGTTTATTGTTCTTCTTTTGTATTTCACAAGTGAAATTCAGCTCTGATTTGTACCATATTTTAACTCAAAAGTTACAAACACAAGAAAACTAGAAATAGTAAATAGGTCCTGCCCTCTACTGGTCAATTTCCCACTGTAATTAACTCCATTCCTGACAATGGAGAGCTAGCATGGTAACCCATAGAGTACTTCTGTCTTAAGGTGTTGAAAAGGTTCTTAAACAAGCAGAAGTAAAAATTCAAATTCAAATATGAGTCATTCCCCTATTAAAAAAATTAAATTAAGAAAGCCTAAAACGATCTTAGAAGCCAGTTTGAGAAACATGGAGAAAACTCAGTCAACCCAAATGAATACTTATTCCTTCTTCACTCTTCTTAATCATGCCCTAGCCATCCTCTTCCACCTTATTTATGTTGAATTATAAGGAGCTGTTTACCCTAAAATGTCTCTGATTATATTGAGGAATGGCTGGTACAGTTTGCCAGTCTGTGCTGGGATCAGCCACAGAGAGTAAGGTTATGTGCCCATCTTGTTTCCCACTGTACGCATGATCTGTACACATCTTTTGATGCTTCCGATGAAAATGCTCTCGGTTTGGCTAGGAAAAAGATGCTTCTTGGACAATCTCTGTCCCTAAGCACCTGATGGTCCCTCCAGGAAGAGGTTGTCACTACCTGAGTGTCTGATAGGGCAGCAACAGGGACGTGGTTTGGTTGTGATTGCTGAAGAAGTTGAAAGGCTCACCACCAGGACAGGGCTTGGAAGACCAGGGAGAAGTTTCTTTTGCCTATTTAGTTGACAGACCACAAGAAGGCTGATGTGTTGGGTGGTTTCTATTATTTTTCTTTCCCCTTTTTCATTTTTTCCTCTTATTTTATCTAGATAACTTATACTTTGCTCAGAAGTATATCCAGGGCAGGACAACTGTGAGGTATCCTTTCAATCATCATAGTATAATGAATTCTAAGTTTCCTATTTCAGCACTTGTTTGACTCAGCAAAACATAGCAAAAACCTGGTTTTTAATCACCTTATTTGCATAAGCTCTCTCCTTGCAAGCTCTGGGATATTATTACCCAAGAAAGCCCAAACAAATTTAATGTATTGTCTTGCCTATCCTCCACACACTTTATAGTTTCTGAAATGCTCACTGTTCATTAACACACGCAGCTATGTCTTCTCTGCTACTATGTTGAGGAGCATACAGACAGGGATCTGATTTCCTGTGTTCCCACTTCTACCAGAGGACTAGCTCATAGTATGAGAAAAGACAGTAAAGCACAGGCAAGATACATAATTTTCTGTCTTTTTTTCCTAGTGAAAGCTTTCAGTAGTAATAGCAAAAAGTAGTTCACAAAATGTCATCCATTTGCACTTCATTACTTCAAAGTGAAGACATGCAAGAACAGAGGGTATGTAGGGTAAAAGCAGGCCCAAATTCAGAATCCCTTTTGCCATTCCTCCCTGATACTTCAATGGTTTGTAATTTTACCTCCGCTGCAGAGAGGTACCAACTCTGCCTGTTACTTTGCAGTATTATTTACCAGCAACATATTTCAACTCAATCAAAAAACTTCAGTGTCAGCAGCAGGTGACAGGTTTCCTGTTCTTAAGATTGTCCTAATGACACTTTCTGTTGCTGTTGCTTAGGTTTATGTTTATGCAAGTACTGTGAATGTGAGGTGTTAATCAGCAGCTCTAATTACTAGGGTGGAATGAACATTCTAGGATGGAGTTCATTTGGTTTTCATAAACAAGGTTTACCTGAGGCTTTGTTCACACAGAAATGTATTCAAAATAGTAAAAAGTCAGCATGTAGTCCTTTGGAATCCTCTTTAATCTATGTAACCCCTTGCTCATAATTTTAGATGAAATGGAACAATTTTTTTTTCCATCAGAAGAACAGGGAGAAATTGGTAGTCACAGAAACAAAAAAATCTTTTTTAAATACAAATATATCTCCTGATTCTGTATTTAGATTTTCATTAGAATCTGTTTGATGGCTTAGTACATGGTAAGAAACAAGTCTGTAATGGAGTGGGTGAAAATTCAAACCCACAAGGTGATTAACAGATTAGTACATATTCGAGTTGTTTATAACATCTCTAGTGCAATAACCAAACACTGCAAACATACAAGAAGCTCTACTTTTCTAGATCATTAAAAAGCACAAATACAGATGTTTCTTCCTTCCAACAGATGAAGTAGAGGATGTATAGGAAGAGATTTCTAGGAAAGCTGTCCAGGTTGCCTACATAAAACCCAATAATACTTCACAATCAAACACTCTCTCTATTTTCACAATCATAGAATCATAGAATGGTAAGGTTAGAAGGGACCTCAAGGATCATCTAGTTCCAAGCCTCTGCCATAGGCAGGGACACCTCCCACTAGTACAGGTCACTCAAGGCCTCCTCCAACCTGGCCTTGAACACCTCCTGGGAGGGAGCAGCCACAACCTCCCTGGGCAACCTGTGCCAGTGTCTCACCACCCTCACTGTAAAGAACTTCCTCCTAACATCCAGTCTAAACCTCCCCTCTGCCAGTGTGTTGGATTCTCCTTACCACTCCATTTCCTGTTGAGTCTGAAGCACATAATAGATGAAGCAAATGATCTTTCCCCATAAGAGAAGCTCCAGATCTCTTCCCAAACTTTCACCAAGCCTTCCAACAACAAGCAGAAAACAAGCAAACAAACAAAACCCAGGAAAACTTAGTTCTCCTTCCTAGTGTGGATTTACAGTATCCATAAACATCAATAAAATTGTTACCCAGTAAAATTGGTGTGAAAGTCACTTCAGAGTAGAAGAAACCCTTCAGTTACACAAGTTGTTATCTAAATAATCCACTTCCTCTCATGCTGATGGCATTGAATGAGATTATGTATTTGCTCAGAATAGAGATAAATGAGAATAGATAAATGAGAATAGGCTATGGATCAGAAGTGTCAACCAGCATCATACCATGAGAATGTCTTCCTCCACTACTGCCCTTTCCACTGTTACAACACGATTCTGTGTCATTCCAAATACCATTCATTAGTCTAGCACCACCTTATATTTTCTACTTGAGGATTCTGGAAATTTTGCATGTGGTAGCTTAGCCTGCTATAAATTTGATGTATCTCAACTATTGTTTATATTATCTTAGAAGAGAAGTAAGAATGGAACAACTGATTATAAAATATTTGCCATAGGGGTGAAAGAAGAAAAATTCAGAGAACTCAACCCTGTCTTCTGTTAGGAATTACATTTCTCAAGAAACTTATCCAAATTATCTTTTTGCAAGGATCCCATCCCTTTTTCTAAAGATGAAATACATTCTTCTATCATGTAATGTAACAAAAGAGAAAGAAGATATTGTCCAGGTCTTCATACTGTAATATTACTGCAATATATGAATTCTTTTATGCTAATTCAGGGTGAAATTGCACATTAGAATTGCCAAGAGAGGGAAATTGGCTGACATCATTGCTGCTTTCTTCTCCGGTTTGTTGGACCTTGAGTTTTACTGGCTGCACTTTACCAACATGGCAGAAACAAACCCAACAAAACAAGTGTAAAAGATTTCTGCCAGACTAGGGAGTAGATTCGGTTCAGTGCAAGATTCATAAGTGTCAGAGCTGATGCAAAAAGCACAACAGATAGTTTTGGTAGGCAGCTGAGGGCCTTCAGCTTTTTGCATCTGTGCATCTCTGACACCAGAACAGCTTTAATGTATCAATTCCTTCAACCTGAGCTAAAGAAGAGCAGCCTCCAGCAGAACGATTGACTTCCACCTCAGGGGTTTTGTAGCTTGAGTAAAATAAATTGCAATTGTTAAAAGAGCTTGGAGTGGGCAGTATAATTTTATTTAGGCAACCACCAGGGTGTTTTTTTTCAGTCAAAAAGCAAATTAAATACTTCTAATACTGATTTTAGGAAGAGCCTTTCTGGTAAGCAGTTTCATGAAGAACATGTCCTGAGATTATATGTTTTGAAAAAAGTCTGCAGTGACTTAAAGCAGAAATTGTATTGAAAATGAAAAGCAATATATTTATTAAAAAATAGATATATTATGAATGTGAGGTGTCTAATTCTGTAGCTAGATGACTGCTCAGAGGATTTAAAGTGCACAATAGATGGTGTTCTGTTATCAAGTAAACTACCAAGCAGGCAAAGATACCCAAGCTTTTATCAGCATCAGTCAAGCAAGAATTAAACAAAAATCTGACTATGCAACATCTATGTAACCATCACAAAAGTATTTGATCTTTCCCTTTTTGAGTTTTAGGTCTCAGACTTCTCAAAAAACCAAGCTTCAGTAATTCTACAAGTTAATAAACATCAGTTGATAGATGTAAGAAAACACCATCTGTCCAATCTTAATTCATGTTGGCTGCAAGGTAATTCAACTTAAACTTCTTTCACGGAATATCCACATCATCAGGCACTGTAATCATAGCTGGAATGCATGTAGCCACTTATCAAACAGTAGTAAGCTCCCTGTGACTTACACTGAGCCCTTAAAGATTTTAAGACTTATTAAATATCAGATACTGCCTTGTGTTGTAAATAATCAGTTCTTCACTTCTGTAGAGGACTGTATGTAGATAAATTACAAGTTTAATGCCCAGCTAACCATCCAGACAAAAAATTCTCTCAGAGACTGTGGTTTCCACAACCATCAGGTCAATTATTATTAATTAATACTTGAATCTGATAGAATTTATCTTATCTTTTCTTTCTTTT
>VWYK01094111.1:4779-15070 GCA_013399775.1 Semnornis frantzii
AAAGGGGAGCAGGGATACAGCAAAGGGGAGCAGGGATACAGCAAAGGGGACTTTGTGCTTAGCTGAAACCCTGCTACATCATTGCAGCATGCTGCAGAATGGCACAGAGCCAAAACGATAAGAGAGACTACTTGCACAAATTAAAGCGATTTTTCACGTTAAAAATGGCATAGCTCTGGAGTCCCTCAAAATATACTACAGCACAGCTAAGTTCTATAAAACATGGGATAATACACTTCATGAATATATATGCCATTTCAGTAAAACCTAATATTGTTTTCAGTAACAGCACAGAGCTCAATATTGTATTTAGTCTGCAAATTACAGGATAGGATTTGTTTGAAGTGACTGTAAGGCTTAAACAGAAAACAACAATTTGAAGGTTTCACCTTCACCATCAACGTTTGGTCTTATGATATGTAAAATGGGAGAAAAATGGTTTAAAATATTAGACTGGATGAAGAAAGCCTATTAAGACCACATATTTATGGGCACTAAAGAATGGCCACAGTGTTAGCAGAATGCAGCCCTAGTAAAGAGCTGAAGGCTACTTCTATCAGAAAGATAAAATATTGTTCTTGTAAACAAGCAGACAACTTCTGCTACATGCACCCTACATTGTCCCAGTTTTGGATTAGCATAATGACATCTCTGTAATGCACTATATTTGCGTACAACTGAAGTAATAAAAGTATGGCAAGTACTAAATAGACCCAGAAACTTTTTGTATTATAAAGTAATTAGTCCTTTCAGAAAAAAAAAAAAAAAACGAACACCACCAAAATCATCCAATTAGCACAGCCTTCAGAAAATGCATCACAGTTTTCCAAGGCAAACATGAAAGACAAATTGTCTATTTTAGTACAAATAACAAAATGGTAACATCTATACTTAGAAAAAAAAAAATCCAAAAAAAAAATCCAAAACAAATAAACAAAACCCTGAAAAAATACCTACCGACTGTGTACACTGAGATAACAACTTGACCACAACCTAAACAAATTACAGCAGTATGTGATATTTAAGAGCTCTGGGAACCCTGTTAATAACAAGTCTTCCATCATAACTTAAAGAGGCAAAAAGCCATGGGTCTGCCGAGGACCACTCAACTGCATAAACACTGTCTTCGTGTTCTTCATAGGTTGCTATTACACTGTCCTGAAGGGGCTCTTTAATCCTAAAATTGAAAACAGACAGAAAAAAAGAGGGATCTGTGAACACACTTGATTTAAAAGGTAGTATTTAAGTGCCACTACAATCTAGATATGCAAACTCCCATTTAGAGTATACAATGCAATAGTAGGCTCATAGGAAATAATCGATACCAGGTGTGTGTAGGTATCTATGTGTCAGATCACACAGTAGAGTCAAGTCAGTATCAAAAACCCCATATGCAAGGACAAAGTGTCTCTTATTCTCAATTTCAGTGCATTTCATAGTCTCCCTGAAGCTACACTAAGCATCTCTCAAGCAAACCACAGGGTATGATCTAAATGCATTTAAATACATTTTTAGCAACAGTTTTCTCTCTCACCATGCTCTATTCCTTCCTTGGCTCTGTTATTAATTTAATTCTTAAAATAATAGGTAATCTTCTCAGAGATGTGGAGACAGCCAAGAAGGTACAGTCTTTAAAAATCAGTCTCTCTTGTGCTTTCATCCCAGATCCATTCTCTGCAGGGTATCAGAAGGAAGATGGAAGCACTACTTTGATTTTTTTTTTTAATCTCCTGTTCCTAGTTACAATACTGGACTCTCATCTAGTCTTGCACACTTCACCTGGCACTGCAATATCCAAGCTCCTGGTCGCCTACATCATCACAGACAAACAGATTCTCTTTTGCATTGCAAATATTTAAAAATGGATTCAGGCAATTCTCTGAAATTCAAACCACACAAGAATCATTGATTCTGCTCTGCCCTGTTGCCCTCCACTCACAGAGCCAGTCTTTCCTCTCCACAGCAACAACACAGCACATTATTCTGTAGCTACAGGGTAGGTGAATTTTCAGAGGATGACCTTAGAGCCCCTTCACCCACAGAGAATCACCTCTGTCCAACAGGAATCAGTCAGCCTTTCAGAAACATCGTCCTGCAGCAGCCTTACACACTACAGCTGCAATACTCCCAACACAAAGCAAAGCCAAAAAAGCCTTGTCGATGCTACGCAACCATTTAAACAGATGTGGCTACAAAAATGAAGTGTTTGATTTGGATGTATTTGCCCTGAACTGCTGGACTCTGAAAGCGCACAGAATGGTGGGGTTGGAAAGGACCTCTGGAGACCATCCAGTCCAATCCCACTGCTAAAGCAGGGTCACCAAGAGCAGGTTACACAGCAGGGTTCTGTCCTGGTGGGTTTTGAAACTCTCCCTAGAAGGAGACTCCACAACCTCTCTGGACAGCCCAGTTCAGTGTTCAGGCACCCTCAAAAGAAAGAAATTTTTCCTCGTTTTTGAGCAAAACCTCCTGTGTTCGAGTTTGTTCCCATTGCCCCTTCTTTCATCACTAAGCACCACTGGCTTGAGTTGGAAGTGACTATAAAGGTCACCCCCCTGTAATAGGCTGGGACACCTCCCACTAGACCAGGTTGCTCAAATCCTCATCCAGCCTGGGAGGGAGCATCCACAACCTGTTCCAGTGTCTCACCACTCTCATAGTAAAGAATTTATTTCTAATGTCCAATCTAACAATGCAAATAAAATTCAGTTCAATTTGAGAAATAAACTAAAAGCAGTCTGACACTAGAACAAATTCAGGTGTTTAGTTTCAAGGACTTTTATCATTTACACTACCTTAAAGGTCAACTAACAGAAAAAAAAAAAAAGTCACAGCGCAACCAACACACAGTCTCTGGTTAATGGCAAAGAGCAGGCTTGCTTTGCACTTCTCCTGAATATGCACTTTGATACAAACCACCTAACAGCAGAGAGCTAATAAACACACACACACAGACACAGACATTCATCTCCTCCAATGTGCTTTTCTAACTTCCTGTTAACTGACATGCCTGGTTAAGTGAAAGTTGGTCATGTCCCCAGACAGCAATGTGCTTCACGCAGTGCTCACCCACTTACCCACAACTCCATTATTCTGAAGGTTTCAGATGTCTCTCTGGAGAAACAGGGCAGTAATGCACAGTGCACATGGCTGTCAGGGGACACGACCGACTTTCAGTTAACCAGGAGTCTCAGTTAACCAAAGGGTGGATAAACAAGGACAAATACACTTCCAGATTATACCATTTTCTGCATGCTCCGAGTTGTTTCACTGTTCCATTTAAATAACACAGCTCATCTAATTTAATTTACAGAAGTCATAAGGGACTGAGCATTCAGGAAAGAAGCCTGCAGATGAACTTCTGTTTGGCATTTCCATTTGGAACTACAATTTTTTAACTGTCGTTTACTATTCTCTATTATTGTCTAGACACTAAATTTCTTCATGTGTACAAAAAGAAGAAAGCACATTCTTCAACAGAAAAAGGACATGGACCTGATGGAGAGGGGGCAAAGGACGGCTACAGAAATGATCAGAGGGCTGGAGCACCTCTCCTATGAAGACAGACTAAGAGACTTGGGGTTGTTTAGCCTGGAGAAGAGAAAGCTTCAGAGAGACCTTACAGCTGCCTTCCAGTACCTGAAGGGTAGCTACAGGAAAGCTGGAGAGGGGTTGTTTACAAAGGCATGTGATACTAGGACAAAGGGTAATGGTTTTAAAGTAGGGAAGGGTAGATTTAGATTGGATATTAGGAAGAAGTTCTTTACTATGAGGGTGTTGGAAGACTGAACCAGGTTGCCAGGCAGGTACCCCTGCGGGCATTCAAGATCAGACTTCATAGGGCTCTGAGCAACCTGATCTAGTTGGGTATGTCCCTGCTGACTGCAGGGAGGCTGGACTAGAAGACCTCCTAAGGGTTTCTTTCAGCCCAGTGCATTCTATGATTCCATGTGGTTCTTCAAGCCACTGGAGTTCAGCTTTTGGTGGGATTTTGTTTTGAGTAGCATAGATCTATGATAATATTTTGTACAGACTACTTGTGCATAAGAACGGCATAGCCTTGAGACAAGTATTGAGAATCGGAGAAAATCCCTATGGAAGTGATCATTTGATGTAGAAGAGCTAGATACTATAATCAGATAATCGGGAGGGAAAACAATAATTTCATCATGGTCCATGTCTCAGGAACAATACAGAAAATCCAATAGAAACTGTCCACAAGCATCCTTCATGAGATAATGAATGAAAACAGATTAGCCTTTAAATTATGTAATGGGTAATGAGCCCAGAGGGATTCTGCTAGTGGAATAAAGAACAGAATTTACTTCATGTTTGTGAAAGACTATTCAAAGTAACTTTTAAAAAAGCAGACAGAATATGGTTGGCTGTGATGGGTTTTTTTTGTGACAAGAGGAACCTCTTGGAGAGAGTTCAATTAACCCCACACTAAGAAACTTCCAAGAAAACACCTCAGTCTGCATTTTAGCTATGGGTGTGATATTTTTGCAATCCAAGAGCAGGTTGAGGATACTATTTTCAAATCTATACAAATCGAGGATACTTAGAGTTGTTCCATTTCCAAGTCTCCCAACGAACTATTTACTTTCAGTGAAATTTTACACAGCTTTTACACATCCTTATTTGTGAAAAAATCAACTCAGACTCTCCTAAATCCCCAGATATTAAACATAATGTGATTAATGCAAGAAGTTACAGATTTAGCATCTGTGACACTGACATTTACTTGACCTAGGTAACAAATACCTTTAAAAATATATATACATATAAAAAAAAACAGATAAACAGAGTCTACAGTAAAAGATTAATTCAGCCACAGCACACGTAGAACAACATATATTTATCTTAAGATATTCTTATCTATGTAGATATTTTAATTATCCTTCTGTTTTTAACAGTTGCTACAACTAATTTTCTCCTTAATACACAATAGGTAATCAGAGCCTAACACATCATAGCACTGATGAGTGTATTTTTCCTAATACTTTCATTCTTGATGCACTACTGATTAAAAGAATGCTGCTATACTTTTATGAGCATTGTTCTTATCTCAGAAGCTTTCCATTTCATAGTTAGAAACTCCTGATGACAATGCCCAGGTTATTTGCTGCCTTAGGTTAGATGCATAACACCAGACACAGAAGGGGAAAGCATTTAAAGTGCCCTGGACACTGCAACAGTCAGCAGGTCTTTGGCAGGTTTTGGAAGGGAGAAACATTCAGGATCTTAAAAATTTCTCCAGTTAGGAAGCTTATAAAGAGGAAGAGTACCTGTACAGAGGCACTGTACACAGTAAACTTTTTTTCTGTGGTACTTTAATATGCATAATTCAGGTTGCTGCCAAAACAGAGATCTCCATTTTTACATAAAAAGCAGCAGGATATGGGTATCAACATGTAGTTGCTATGCTATAGCTAACTTACTACCACAGATAGAGGCATTTGGCCTACTGATCCCTCTGACCAGACTATATTTGACAAGCATACTTAGTCATCACTCGTTGTGCCTGTCAAGTTTAGCAGGCTATTTTCTTTCTAGTCCAAAAATCTCCTGCCCCTTAAAGTTTCCTAGTTTCTCATTTTCAAGTCTAGCTTAACATACCTTTTCCTGTCCTTTACTATGTTCTCACCTTGCATTAACTGACACAGCACCCAACTCTTACATCATCAGTAAGAAATCTCTAATCCCTACCTACATCATGCATAAACATTAAGATTTGTGCCACACAGAGCTGAAACTGGACTGCTTTCCCTTTGCAGTCTTACTCACATCGCATGAGTCTACAAGCTTCTCCTCTGGAAGGAGAAGGGCTTTCATTTTACTAGATAACTTTGAGGTTAATTGTGTTACAGACTTGAGAGAGAAGCCTGTTAAGCCTTGGATAATTGTTTTCATGTAGAGAGCTGTTATTTCCAATTACCTCTCATGCTAACAACCACTTAGGTTTGCAGTGCTTGCAATTCTGTTTTGTCACCACGACATTCAGTAAAACGTTTTTCAGAGTTGCAAAAAATCATTAATTCCTTATCAGTGTCAAAATTAAACCCTCTTTAATCTAAAAATTACTATGAAATAGATGTGATTCAATAAAGCAGCAGCATGTATGGCAGCATCCAAAATGAATCCTAAAAAGCATGCCATTGGACTCCAGGATAGGACCCAGAGATGTCCTTTCCCTTGAACTGCAGGAGAAAACTTAGTGACTGTTAAGGTTGTGTTTATGGTGAGCTTGGATAACACACTACTTCCTTTTTCACTCTTAAGGAAAACAGTATTTACTGATGTTCATATTGTAACACAGGTTTTTATATATCACAGTTGGCTGTTTGTACTATTTTAAGCACTACCCTTTCTTTAACTTTTTTTTTAAAAGTCTTTTGAGCTGCTTCTACAGGAAATGCCATCTTTAAAAACAGGGAATGCAGACTTTTATATAACAGTCTTTTTAGTTTTCCTAATAAGCAAAATAAATTAAGGAAATCCTATCTCATGAGGATGAGAAAATGGCCTCAAGTTGCACCATGGCAGGTTTACATTGGATATTAGGAAAAATTTCTTCACTGAAAGAGTGGTCAGGTATTGGAACTGGCTGCCCAGGGAGGTGGCGAAGTAACCACCCCTGGAGATACTCAGCAAAGAATACAGACAACACTTCAGGATATGGTTTAATGGCCATGGTGGTGTGCGGTTGACAGTTGGACTTGATGACCTTAGAGGTCTTTTCTAGCCAAAAATGATTTTGATTCTATGAAGGTCAACAAAAGAAATAACACAGGGGGAAAAAAAAGAAAAAAAAAAAAAAGACAACATTTGGACAGCAAAATAGTCTAGGTATTGGGAAGTGCTGCTGTGCTAGATCTGGTCCTGCTTCCCATATATCCAAGTCAAGTCCTCAATATTACTATTCCCAAAATAGAAACTATTTTATTTGTTTTAATAGAGTTTATTCCCTAGCATAATCCTGTGATTTCCAGATTTTTCCAGGACATAAACACCACAAGCAAATTCTCTTGACAGCTATGTGAAAATGCACTGAAAGCCTGTCTTATCAAGAAGGTTTGCCAAATCCTTTTCAAAGTATCAACGCTGACAATTCACCCCCCCTGAAGTCACGGATGCACATACAAGGGTGTTATGTTAGAGTACAGAGTTTGGATGAAATATCATGAAAAACACATGATTTGCTTATTCAAAAAGCTCCAAACCACATTTCTACCACAAAAAAATAGAAACCACTGCCTCCTACAGATAAAACTTTGAAGGAAATCTCTTCTTACAGAGGAGCTGTTCTCTCTGGTCCACTCTGATTGCTGAAGATGTCTGTCGTGGTAGGCCTAGGCAGGACAAACTGGGCTTATACCTTTCCTGGCTTGCCCAGACATATTTTTCTGCTCTCCCTCCTGCTGTTTCGGGGAGAGTAATGGCAGGAAAAGGGACAAAGGGCCTGGCGCCACTGAGTCTGGGGTCTGTTGGCTGCCCAGACCCTGTGGTAAACAAGGTGCACACGGTTGCCTTGTGCAGGGCCCGTGTTCTTCCCAAAGAAGGGTAAAGCAAGCCTATGGCTTCACCTAATATGGGCAAATCTTGACTAACTGCCATTTCATTGGCTATCCTGTGTCCAAAGGCCCATTGGTCTCGGGCTGTATTGGATAAAAGGGAGATCAGCAGAGAGCACGCCGCCTTTGCCTTTCGCCCTTTGCCGTTACACAGTGTGCCGTGCCCGTGCCTGCTGCCTCTGATACCTCCACGCATTTGGCCCGCATAGCCGCGTGACACCGCAAGACATCTGCCTGTACCTGGAAGCCTTCTGCCCAGACGAAAGCCCTGGAGATAACACAAATTGTCCAGANCCAGATTCTGTTATAACCTGTACGTAGTTTCCATAACGTTGCAAAGAGCCTGTTAATATTATTATTAAATGGTGATCGGGGTGATGCGAGTTCTGAATATTTAATATTAATAAACTGTTAAGATTTTTATATATCGTCTCGCATTAATTAATTTACCCCATCCCGTTACAATGTCCTTACACTTCATCTCATCAAAAACTTCACCCAAAGTGTCAACATGAACAAACAGCCAAAAAAGAGAAGCCTCAAGGAATAACTCCTTAGTAAGTATAAAATACAGCAACTTATGTTTTCTTGTCTATTCATTACTCAGTAGTGGATCTTTCACAGAATTGCAGAAATGTTCAGGTTGGAAAAGACCCTCAGGATCTCCAAGTCCAATGAATAACCCTACCCTACAAGGTTCACCCTAAATCATATCCCCAGGCACCATATCCGAGTAACTTTTAAGCACATTCAGGGTTGGTGATTCAATCACCTCCCTGTGCAGCGCATTCCAGTGGGTTGCATTCCTGACCACTCTTTCTGTGAAAAAAAAAACATTCCTAATATCTAGTCTAAACCTACCCAGTCATGGAACTTTAAGTTATTTCCAAATTATTTTTTCAGTTGTGAATCCTAAAAAGTAGGTAGTCACCACAGAAAATCTGTCAAGAATAAATGTTCTACAACACAGTTCAAGATGGCTGAACAACAAAGAGTTAAACTGCCATATTATTTGCTTTTGTCCCCATCCAAAACCCATTTTTTTTAAATTAGAAATTTCACTCCAAAATATATTAAGGTTATTATTAGTAGTTTACTAGTTATTTTATTCAGACCATGAAAAAATAGTCCATGAGCAAAGAGGCTTTTTCCTTCTTTCCACTTGATATTTCAACCTTCGTTTGGTCACTCCAGACTGAAGGTGACTAGATAGAGATACTAGTTGTATAGACACCTGCTCTTCTTGGTATATTTCAAGATATATTAGGAAAAGACATTATCAAGACTTGTGTGCTATTAAAAGGAAACCAGATGTCCTCCAAAACAGGATGAAAATGGACATCAGGATAATATTAACACTTTCTTTAAAGTGTAGAACATACCTAAGCAAAAACAAAATTTAAAAATAAGAAAATAAAAAATAATCACACCATCTCCTTGCCCCAAACACTTTGTTAAACCAAAACTTGGGTTTTACAGAAGACACAGTATCTATGGAATGCTGCAGACTGTCCAAAGAGGTCTCTGGGAGGAGAAAGGGTAGTGAAGACTAAATATTTGGCACTAGTAATTGACTACTGAGAAGCATTCCCAACGGCTATTATGCCCTGCTTCAGTGGTGCACTCAGAACTAAATAGACATTCATTTGCAAACAATTTAAGGCTGAAGTGCACCTTGCCAACAACCTTCCCGTTCAATGCGTAGCATGGAGGAAGAGGGAAGGAAAAAAAAAACCACCAACTTTCACAGTACTAAGCAAATGTTACGAAAGCCAGTGTGCTTTCCTAGTATTACAGAGCACAGATTAGCAGCTGAAAAGCATGCATTTAGCAATCAAATGCAGTGTTGGTACTCCTGTAACCTCTGGGAATAAGTAAGGGCTCTGCACCATTACTATACAAGTGTCCTTCATGATGTGGTTGGCATGTGTTATATTTGTTGCATTATTTTGCATAGTCTTGGCTCCAAAATTTCCTATTCCAGAAACGATTACTCATGTTTTAATGAAGCAACCCGCATGGTTTACCACCAACAGAAATTGAGAATTCCAGTTAACTTACTACACAACATTTATTAATAACAGTATTCACTTGTGATGTTATGTATATTAATATATTCCCACCATATATATAAAAAAAGAAATGTCTTTCTCACTTTCATTATTACTATTTCTCTTAAATCCAGAATGGAATAAAAGAACTAAAATATAAGGAACCAAAAGATCGAAGTTTAAAATGCTGTAAGTTCAGTTATGTCCTAGAATGCAAATACACACCATTGACATGAGCGATTTTCTAGGTACTGCATTTCATACACATTGATTTTCCAGGCACTCACATCACCTTTTGCTTCTAGAAACATCTTGTACATTTAGAATTAGCATTTCTATACATGGGATGGGTTCCTTGGAAACCATTTTTTAATATTAACTCCTTTACGTGAATCCAAATCATCTGGAGCAAAGCTACATCTTTATCAATAAAACAAAGGTGTAAGAGCACCCTTAAAGATGCAACTAGAGATTTAAGCTAAGATTTATTTAAATAAAATTTAACTGAATTTTAACTGAAAAATCTAGCCAACACAGCTGAGAACTGGATCTTCTGTGTAAGTTCTTGCCCCTCATCCCATCTGACCATTCCTCATTTAAAAATGAATTTGAAGTTCCAAAAGAAATCTGCCTGCTTCATTGAAGATAGCTTTGTGGTTTAAACAG
>VWYK01094123.1:0-19158 GCA_013399775.1 Semnornis frantzii
TCTTTGGGCAGCCTGTCCCAGTGCACCCTCACAGTAAAGAAGCTAATACTTTTGCCAGTGTTAAATTCCTATTTTAATTCAGAGACCAAGAGGAGAAGAGGTTTATTTTTTTCATTCAACTGTATTAGCTCTACATGTTGAGTATCAAGGAGAACTTCCCCATCCTACCCTTAGAAAAACAAAAAACACACTGAAATAACCAAAACTCAATCCAAAACATATGTCCTGCCCCTCCTCACTGTAATAGCTTTCTGTGACTAGAAGGTTGCAAGGAATGTAACTGACAAGAGTCCATGCCCAAGGATCACCTGACTTCAACTTCCCCTGCTGAAGACTTCAACTAAATTGCTCCTGATTCTGACTCTCCTGTTCCCACAAGTCCCCACACTCAACCTCTCACCCATGTTAAGCCCTATTAGCCTATGAACGTGTCACTACTGAAGTTTCACATCTCTACTACCAGGAAATATTAACAGCAGTCTACTTTTTCTGGCAAGAACAAATCTCATTTTTTCCAAGTCTCAATATTAAGGGCAACTACTCTTGCTTACTATGGATTGCAGTAACACAATTACTCAGCTGCAGCATCACTAGTATCAAGAACCTGTTGCTGGCATGCACATCAGCGTGCAGACACCAATACATTTTATCTCTGCTGCCCACCATCGCACATCGTAACTCCTCTCACACTTCTGAGCACATTCCCAGACTATTTACAACACAGGCAACCAGTAAGCACAGCTGCTCCATCTCCTCATACAGCAGCCCTCTGAAGGACAGTGTAGAGTCCCATGTTATCTGTATATCCCAGAGTTTTTAATGGATGCCTGACTGACATCATAACAGTATTTCAGAAAACAGGATCTCTGATCTTCAAGTGAATCTTTTTATTCGGTCTCAATATCAGTCTCAGTATCTGAAGAGGACCTACAGGATGGCTGGGGAGGGACTGTTTAGAAGAGCATGTAGTGATAGGATGAGGGGCAATGGTTTCAATACGGAGCAGGGTTGATTGAGGCTGGACATAAGGAGGAAATTCTTTGCAGTGTGGGTAATGAAATACTGGAATTGGTTGCCCACAGGTGTGGTGGAGACCTCATCAATCCATGAAGATATTCAAGGTCAAATTTGATGAGGCCCTGAGCAGCCTGATCTAGTTGGAGCTGTCCCTGCTCACTGCAGGGGAGCTGGACATGACAACCTTTGTGGATTTCTTTCAGCCCAATGCATTCTGCGATTCTGCATGTCATAATCACAAAGTTTAACTTAGATTAGGAAGTTGTCACAACTGAGTAGATAAAAAGGAACACACTCACACTAGTAAACACATCTGTTTGAAGAGTCTCCTAAATTTTCTTGGTGGAAATTACCAATGTTGTTCCATAAAGCATTTTCAGACAGAGAAGAGGGTCCAAGATTTTTGTAGTGTTTGTGTTCTTAGAATCCTAAAGTAATTATGCTAATGCTCATACAGCACACTGAAGTTTCCTCCACTGCACAGAGTTGAACCATGGGTCAATGTCAGTCACAGACAGACACAGCATCTAGGCAAGACTGAGCTCAGCAAGTTTTTAGAAAACTGTCCGGTGCTCTCAAGGCAATGCGTTGACTGCCAGCAAAATTCAAGTTCATGAGAGGGAGGACAAGCTTTGGAAGGGTAGTCTATTCTGTACTTACAGCTACGTCATCCGTTACTTTGATGCAGAGGTTCCCATCACAATGGCGGTATTTGAGAACAACCCGCACCTGAAATGACAAACAGTTTAAAATTTAACACCTATAGCTAACAATTCTCAGAGCGTATCTGAAGGAAATCTGCCCAAAGTCAGACCACTGTCCATTACAGTTATGTACTAGTCGACATTTTCACTGCCTCTGTGGTGGTCCTTAGCTCCAGTAGCCACTACAGCCATGATGTAAAACTTGTTAAACTGGTATCCTGGCAGCATCAGGAAGCTCAGTACTCGGTATGCTCAAACCACTGTAAATACAGCAATGGCACCTGCCTAGGCCTCACTGACAGGCATGATAAACGAGTCAGGTCAATTAATGACACCCTTAGCTACACATTACACTTCAGACCCCTACCTCACTCCGACCTCTTTTCAGGGAGTTGTAGAGAGCGCAAAGAGGTCTCCCCTCCTCATCTCCAAACTAAACAATGCTAGTTCCCTCAGATGCTTCTTAAAAGGTTGTTCTCTGGGCCCATCACCAGTTAACTGTCCTTTCCTAGACACATTCCTGCACCTGAGTGTCCTACTTGTGTGAGACACCCAAAACTAAACACAGTATTCAAGGTATGGTCTCACCAGTATTAAGTATGAGGGTACAATCACTTCCCTGGTCCTGCTGACCACACTATTCCTGATACTCCCAATAGCTGCACCAAACCAATTTGAAGCATTCTGATGTTTTTACAAGCAAAACGTGAAGATACAAAAAAAATAACACTTCTAGAGTAATTAAAATCAGAGAACTGAAAAGAGCACTTTTTAAATTAAATTGCTTTCAAGACTCAATAAGGCTAAATCTGAAGCTTTAAAGCATGCATTCAGCTTCTCACTAAAATATTTATTACTGCAGTCACCTGCCCTTAGCTTTAACCCATCCACAGTCCCTCTGGACTCTCAAATCACCAAAGTTCTCAAAGCCACAGTGATAAAAATTAGCACCCTCAGCAACTGACTGAGCATTAAATGCTGGCTCCTGAATGCAGAGCTGGCCACAAAGACTCAGTATCTATTGTTTCTAGCGTCAGCTAGTATCAGTAACTAGAAACAAAGCAAGACGTCCATTTGAGAACATTCTGAACTCACACTATGAACTGGTCTTTGTTGCACAGAGTGACCTGTCCTAATGACAAACGACTTCCTTGACTGCAATATATATTTTGAAATTCTACCTCCATGGTGATTCTCCCGTTAGATTTATCCTTGTTTAACCTCTTGTCATCTTCCAAGCCGTTACAAGCCGTGTAACAGTACATCTCTTGCCTGAGCACATCCAAAAGCACAAGAGGTTGCCACCAGGAGGCATGGACTCCACAGGTAATTTCCTCTGGCAAAAGGGAAGACCACTCACTACGGAGCCTCGCCAGCCCACCAAGAACGCCAGCCCACCAAGAACGTACACTGATCTCCCACAAGCCTTGTTTTTTCAGTTTCCTGACAAGCCAAATTACATACAAAAGCTCCTCAGGCTTCTCCACCACACTAAAAGGAAGGCACTTGTGTTGGGACTCTGGGGCCTATACAAATGCAACAACAAATAGACAAGCTTATTGTCACAGATGAGAAGAGACTGCTTTTGAAGGACACTTCAGAAAAGTAGAAGAGCAACTCCTGTTTGTGGTTACATCCCACTTTTGTTCAATTAAAAGGTTACAGAGCATAAAAAGGTAAAATGGGACAATTTTATCACCAGGAGATAGGTAGCAATTGCATGTGGTCACCCATGCCAATTAAAGCCATATGTTCAATACTACTTCCAACAGTTCCTTCACATCCCCTATTTTTAGCGAAGAAAACTAGGCCTATTTTACTGCAGTCTTCTCAGGAATGTGTGTCCCATATTACCTTTTGTGCTGCTTTTTTTGGGTGGAATGAGAATGCCTTTTTAAAAGAATTAAGTTATTTTTAATATTTACACAAACTATAATCCTAAAATAAAGTTACCAGAACCAAAAAGCAATCACGTAACAAGACATTAATCCCTACAGCAAATATCCTTTAGAAAGCAAACATCTGCCAATCTGAAATGACACTACAGGTAAGAGCTAATTAATACTTTTTAGGAAAGCAAATTGAAACAATACACTCCTAAAACGTTGACAGCTCATAAAATAATTGATACATGCTTCATTCACAGAATCAATCAGATTGGAAGGAATCCTCTCAGAGGTTATCTTGTCTAATCCCCTAGTAGTGAGCAGGGACATCTCCAACTAGATCAAGCTGCTCAGCACAACTCTTAATCCTGGCTTCTACCAGAGGTCGACTGTGAACAAAGACAATGTCTCCGAAGTTCGGCTCTCGAGGTTCACACCTGTCACGGGTGAAAACATCTGGAACACCGTGTACGATTTTGGGGTGCCGAATGATAATTTTCTCCTGTATTGAGGGCAAGATGCGACACCAGCGAGTAACCTCCACCCTGCTGCTATTTACTGCATCTTTCATGCAGGCCACTAGAACTACACTTCCAGAAACCCTTACGACCGGTTACTGACGGCCGCCCCCGCCGAGACTGCCTACGGGAGCATCGCTCCTGGCGGGTGCGGCACAGCTCCCTGCAAGATTGCCGCAGCGGGCTCCACGGCTCGTCCTCCACGCATCCTCTCCGGGAGGCCGCACGGCCCGTCTCCGAGGCAGGCCCCACGGACCAGTGAGGGCAACACGCCGACGCTGAGGGGACCGCCTGCCTCCACAAGCACACGCACACAAAGCGACCGCAACGGAGTCACCAGGCAATCCCCCGCCTCACTTCAGAGCCGCTCCTCCCCAGGCCTACTACAAGTAACGAAGGCCGGCCCATCCATCCCGCCCACCCAGAGAGCCTCTCAGCCTGTCCCTCAACCCACTTTCATGGGGTCGGCGAGGTAGAGCTTCTCGGCAGCACGCGTGAACTCCTCCCAAGCCTGGTAGTGCGGCATGGCGCGACCGGACCGGCCGGATGCTCTGCTCTGCTCCGCTCCCCGTGCCGGCAGCAAGATGGCGCCGAAGGCGGGCGCCGCGTCACTGCAAACCGGCACCTCCCATTGGTCGGCAGCAAACCGTCGCCCAATGGGAAGCGGATGATTCAGAGATTCTGAACTAGCCGGCGGAGCGCGGCCGACGGGCGCGGACAACGGAGCCGGGCGAGCGGCTGGCTCCGTTGCTACAGCGACCCCACCAGGCGCGGCGGGACGCCGGCAGACGCCTCCCCGCCCACAGAGTATCTGAAGGTGGCATAAGAGCGGTGGCTGAGAGAGGAGATATGGCTCGTTCGAGGCCCGGTGACGGCAGAGGGGCAGCCCTCATCACCTGCGGGGCTCTGCCTGACCAGGTGTCGGCCCCCTCCGTGTCAGGCTCACAGTTTATGGCCCGTGGGGTGCGTTGCAAACGTGGGCGGGCTAGTGTGGGGATGAGGGGCTCGGCCTGGCCTGGCAAAGGGGGCCAGTAGGAGGTGAGGCCAGGCCTTCAGGCCTCTAGGCCTCCAAAAGAGTCATGAAGGTGAGGTAGGCTGGGCTCAGTTTTTTCCAACTGAGAGTAGCTGAGGTTTTCCCAGCCTGGAAGGTGCATCATTAAGCTGGGAGTTGAACAGAAAGGAGCAGCTGGCCAAGGCAGCCACAACCATTTCAGAGGAGTGCTGAGACAGGGCTTGGCACTGCAAGTAAAGCTGCTGGCTTCAGAGGCAGACTGGGAGCTAGGAAATTATATTTTGGGGAGCCCTGCTTTTCAAATCGATGTGTGTGTATGTAAAGTATTTCCATAAAACTGATTGAAATTCATTTCCAAAGGGAAATGAGGGAAGGGGAAAGAAGTTGCATGATTTCTCCTGTTAGATGTTAAAGTCCCCTTTCCTGAAGGGACGTGTGATTTCTGTTCCTTAATTGCAGCAAGACTGTAGCCAGCCCCAGTGCTAAGCTCTGGCCATGTTAAACGGCTTGTGTAACTGTTGCAATTACAATAAGCACATAAAAATTGCAGTTCTCTATTCTCTTATTTCAGAAATAGAAAGCCCAGAAGCTCCTGATAATGACTCACAACTTCAAGTTCGTTTTGCTGAACTGAGCAAACCTCAACAGCTAAACAAATAAACTGGAAAGTTTAGGGCAGATCTGTGTGTAAGGGGACAAATTATGCAGGCTGTTCCAGTCTCCACTAGCAACATGGGGAAATACTAACTAGGTTTTTCAGACCACAGAAGGCTCAAGAGGCACAAGGGAGAATGAAGAAACATTTCATAGAAATAAAAGGCTGGATGGGATGTAAGGGGAGGAAAAACTAGAATGAATTTCCCTGAGTCAGTAAAGCAGAAAATAATTGTTACTGTGGGGATCGACTCTGAAAAGTCTGCAGTGATTAGACTGCCAAACTTTAATAGATTGCAACTTGTGGGTGTTATGTGGTCTAAACAATTCTGTTAAAGGGCTTTGCACCAAAGAGTGAAGGCTATGAATAGTAGAAGGACTTAAGACTTTTTTTTTCTATTTTCTTTCCAGAACTACTCACAGAGTTTAGACGCTGCTTAGTCTAAAAACCCAGTTCAGAAATGTAAGAGTTGTCTTTCGGAGAGGCAAATAATCAACATCTCTGGTTAAAGGTGGCAGAGATATTGGCAGAGCCTAAAGCAATCATCCCAAACACAGAACAAAATCTGGTGGGAGTACTTCTCCCACAGCTTAGGTTTTGGGTAGCTGTATTTAATAGCAGAGTAGGACTTGCTTTTGGTAATGTTTTACAGATGCAGGGATTGTAAATAATGGCAAATGAAAGGTGTGGGGGGCAGAAACCCTGTAAGATGCGTAATGTTTCACAGAATCATTGCTCACCAAATTTGGATCCAGATTTTCAAGCGAGACATGCATATTTTCTTTCTGAAGGAGGAGTCACGGTTTTGGGCTGTCCTGCTAGAAGCAACTTAGGGTTGCTTTTCAGAGGATCGTAATTTTGACTCTAATGTTCAGGATCTTTTCTGTGTTTTTTGACACCAGAGTTGTTTTAAGAGCTTCCAATGGCCAGCAAGATTAGTAAACAACCCCCTTGTGTTTCTTTGTCCTTTACCCAGATTATTTCTGTGATCCAGTTTAGGATGCAGCTTCTAAAACTATTAAATATGCACAACTATGGACGTGATAAACTGCAGCAGCCAGGGCAAAGAACAGAGAGAGGGATTTTGTACTTGGCCTTGCTTCTGAAGAAAATGTGATGTGTCACTGTGATGGTTATGTACAGTTTAGGATGCAGCTTCTAGAACTGTTAGATATGCAGAACGTTGGAGGTGACAAACTGCAGCAGCCAGGGCAAAGAAGAGAGAGAAGGTCTTTGTAATTTGCTTTACATCTGAAGAAAATATGATGTGTCACTGTGACAGTTATACACAGCCTGATACACACTTCTGCATAGCTTGTTTCCTGGCTTCAGGATTTTGCCACCACGACTACCTATGGCCCCATGGTTGTGCAGCCTCAGCTGTTTGTAACTCTGCTCTGGGGGCTAATCCAAGGCTTGAATTAAAAGCAGCACCAGTTTTAGTAACACATTCTTTTAACTGAGATCAGTGAGTTTTCCCAGTTTACTGTGTGACCTGACATACTATTGTGCTGACATGACTGTTGAAAATGTGCTTTTTTTTTATTGGTGGCAAGACGGGATATGGGAATTCTGATTGTTTTTGCTGGCTTGCCACCAAAAATGGGGGGTTGTATGTGAAACCACCCCAGCACCCCTGAAAGCAAGGCAAGTTGCTGAAATCTTGGCAATTAAAAAGAGGGAGGCTATTTCTGAGCCTCCGGGAATGTCTGATACCTGTGGTTAGTGTGCAGCTTCACTCTGTTGTTCTCCCACTTGGAGAACAGAACATTTTCTTGACATGTTTGAAAAGTGACTTAGACCACTGCAGCTATTCAGCTGTAAGTTCTATTTGATGTATGTCCAAACCTGCATTTTTCAAGTGATTTCCAATGAACACAATAATAGTAGAAATCTTTCAATGGGCTTTTTGTTTAGCAAAATAAAATGAACAGTTGTTTATCACTGTGTGTGGAGTGTTTGGTATCCAGCCGATAATAATTTAGTAGTTACTAAGAATTCTACTAAAACATACATACTTATCTTGCTTGCTTTTCTTGGGTTCCTGCTTGCTTCTATGCAAGGAATCATTCCAGCAGCCTTAACTGCCATCCCATCACCTGTAAGTGAAATCTGAAATGCAATAAAACCTCACTTACCCTTTCCTCAGTTCTCCTTGTATATCCTTGCTACATTCCCAAGACCACCTTAGATAATGACTTTTTTAGCTTAGATTTAGGGCTGTAAAAAACTATGAAGCAATGATGTAAGTATTTGTGTGATGAAGAATTTTTCATGTGTGTTTTACCTCAGGCCTTTTCCCCTCATCCAGCCTGTGTGTGCATGATTAATGGTCTCTCTTTGATCGAGTTTCTACATGCATTACCACTGCAAGTTCTGCTTTGCGTAGTTATGTTCAGGCATCTGGATTCCACGTGGTAATTGCTTTAGTGTTTTAACTAGGGTCTTCCTTTGCATAAATGACAAACTGAAAGAAAATAGTAGAAAAAGACCTTACCTTCTGTCTTAAAATATCTCTTGAGTTCTTGCAACTCCTACAAAGTTCATGGGAGCTGCAGCTGCTCAGCGTCATTCAAGGTTCGATATTTGATTTCCTGTTATTCACATTAATGCTTTTATTCAGTCTAAGGCAGATGCCATGTTCTTATTTGCAACTGTATGTTTTTTTCTTGGATAAAGAATTCAGATAAGAGTATTAAATTCATTAAAATAGTTATCTGTCACCATACTGGTGGATAAAACAAGCTGGTATTTCCAGCTAAGAGAAGCTTTGTATAGACCACTGTGCATTATCATGCTAAATTATGGATTTGATGAGAAAGAACAAGCCAAACTCTGATCTCACTTAGGCTGCTGTAAATCCAGAGTAATTCAATTTACTTCAGTGGATCTTTTACTTTACTTTTTTTTTTTTTTTTTTTTCCTTTTAAGTATAACAAGTTTAATTAAGAGGAGACTTGGGTACTGAGATGATAATCCTGTCCTTGGACCAGGAGCAACATAAAGTCAGCACAGTTATACAGGTCTATAATGCTGTTAATGACAAGTTAGTTGCAAGCAATTATTGCTGCCAGGAATGCTGCCAGTTGCTTCATTCAAAATAGCTTCAACCCAGTCCTCAGTGGAGTTAAGGAGAAGGCATGGGCATGGTGATTAAACATTCTGTTCTTGTGTGTATATGGTCTAAAACTACTCAGGATTTGTACTGATGCAAACTTCAGTCACCTAGGGTTATGTTTTGTTTTGTTTTGTTTTGTTTTGTTTTNAGGGTTTTGTTTTGTTTTGTTTTGTTTTGTTTTGTTTTGTTTTTAAAGGATATTTATGTGCAGGTCTTGAGTACAGTAAGATTTGAGGTCTTGGACATCTCACTGGTTTCTGAATCTCAGTACCCATGAGAACCAAGTCTGCAGTGAGAAGCAGTTAGTGCATCCGGATGGGTTATAACATGCCAAACCAAGCCACAAGTTTTCACTCCACAGCTCCTGAAGGAGCACAAAACATACTGTTCCTTTCTATGGGTTTTATGTTTTAAACAGCTTGGCTAATGGTTTTGCCAGGCTGAGCCATATATAGTTAATTACATCAAAGCTGATTTTCTGCTTCTGTTGCACACAAGCATCTTATGGAGTGATTCAGACTCATACTGCCTTAACAAGGTAATTAAATATTGGTGTGACTTGGTTGTTAAAATACACTTTATGACAATTAAAGCTATATCTGGACAGCAGGCTTTTGAGGCCCTGCCCTGTCACAGAACTCAAGTCAGAATGAGACCCGGGTGCCCACTACTTTCCTTCCTCCTTTCCCCCAGTGCCATTGCTCCAGTGAAAGGAAATGCACTCCAAATGTGTCATAGAATCATAGAATGGTAAGGTTGGAAGGAACCTCAAAGATCATCTAGTTCAAACCCCTAGCCATAAGCAGGGACACCTCCCACTAGTACAGGTCGCTCAAGGCCTCGTCCAACCTGGCCTTGAACACCTCCAGGGAGGGAGCAGCCACAACCTCCCTGGGCAACCCGTGCCCGTGTCTCACCACCCTCACTATAAAGAACTTCCTCCTAACGTCCAGTTTAAATCTCCCCTCCTCCAGTTTAAACCCATTGCCCCTTGTCCTGTCCTGACCTTGTCCATAGTCCCTCCCCAGCCTTCCTGTAGGCCCCCTTCAGATACTGGAAGGCTACTATAAGGTCTTCTCGAAGCCTTCTCTTCTGAAGACTGCAAAGCCCCAACTCTCTCAGCCTGTCCTCATAGCAGAGCTACGATCATGAACAGAGCAGAGCAGTGTCTATGAACAGGGTGACTGGAGAGCTTGCAGCCTTGGGCTGCACCATGATCCACACTTGCTGGGCATTCTAACCATGCCTTTTCCCAAGACAGTGTCATTTATCGTTTTACTTTACCCGTCAGGAAGCCCTCTGTCATTTAATATGGTCTAAACTAATCTTACTGTATGTGAGGAAGCTTATATATGTATGTGTCAATAGCCATTCCACTAGCAAGAGAGCTGTCCCTCTGTGTGGCTGTGTCATCCACTTGAGCTTAACAGAAGCTCCCCTTTCCGTTTTTGATGCTGTTCTGACAGTGTTCTTGTTAAGCAGTTTGCTCTTGATAGCTGGAAAGATGTTAAGTGGTCATTTTGTTCCCTTCAGCATAATAATTTATTCAAATTAATGTGCTGTCATGCAAAAGACATATGTTAGAGAGCAGGCTCTATACTGTCACAACACTGACTGTTGAGATTTGAGAATGAAATAGTAGGTCCTTGTGATGGCCTTTGGGTAAAAGAAGAACACATCTGGTAGCCAGCTCGTGAGCTGGCATTTGAAGTACTCTAGAAGCAGACAGGCAGTCTTAGCATTAACTGCTCATAGATTTTGTATCACCACTAAGTGACATTTCTGAGCATGCTTAAGATGCGGTTAGATCATCTGCTGGCACACACTGGAAGCACATTGATTTCTTACATTAATCTTTAAATAGAAAAGCTTTTTATTTCTTAAGGCTGGTTTACCTGCACTATTCATGCTGCCATGGCTGATGCAATTGAAAAGTAGAAGCCACTAGAACGTGGGGAATGAGATTAGATGCTTATAGTGATAACTTCCCAAGTCGTCTGGAGCACTGTAACTAACTGAATTTGGGGTAGGAGGGCTTTAGGTACTTTTAAGTAAATTGACTTCTAATTCTAAACTATGTCTCATCCCAGATCAGATGGAAATGACCTCCTTCTCAGTTCAGCCTGAAGAAATAAAGACTTGAGCAGATCCTGAAAGGCGACCCCTACCAACTAGCTAAAGTGGAAAAGTAGCACATTTCCCCTTCCCCGCTGTGCACTAACATGCAGCTGGTAGGAAATGGTAACTTTTGCTGTTTGCAAAGTACATTCATGCCTACCCCTAAAGGTGCATGCTCTTATTGGAGTGGACTCTTCATTTAGCTGTGTCAGTAAGAGTGGTAGTCCCATCCACTTGTCCTTGCCCTTTCCCAGGAATCAATGCCCTCTTCTCATGATGTGTTTGTAGAGATACTTTGTGAGTGCCCCTTAACCCACTTCGATCAAACTGGGTTAGCAAAACCCTCCTACTTAATCCATTTAAGCTAAGTCTGGCTCAGGTTGACCAAAGTAGGTTAGGGGGTGTCCACATGAGCCACTCTGCAGGCGGATCTGAAGAGGTGGTAGTTTCCACAAGAAGAAGTAGGACGGACTGAGTGGTGGGAGTGGATCTGAATCAGCAACTTCTCACATCCCCGCAGCTGCTGGCAGAAGGGGATGCCTACCACTGCCTCATGCCGCGCACGCTCGCAGGCACGTTGGGCAGCTCAGCTGGCAGGAGGCACCAGGGAAAACACAGCAGTGCAGCTGTTTTCCCATGTACTCCCTCCCGTAGTTAGAACGGTAGAAAAAACTTTGTGCCGAGCAGCTGTTGCCAAGAATGCCCAGCAGACGAAAAGCCTCTACAGGCTACTCAAGCTCTCCTGTTTGGCATTTTTCCTTGGTCAAGAGCTAATGCAGGTACAGGTCCAAATTATGGTCAAATGAGTGTCAAAGTGGATTCTCAGCATTTGCATTGCCAATCCTCGAAACAGCTGCAGCACACACATTCCTTTGATGCCTGCAGTGTGGCAGCTCTCTATAAAAGAAGTCTGAATACAGAGCTTGTGGAGCTGTCAGACTTGCAGGCAGCTTAGAGGTCACACCGATACCAGGAAAACATATGCAAGAGATGCGAATGAAGGAGGACAAACCACTGCTCTCGCCGTTTTAAGGTCTGAAGAAAGATGAGGGGCTTTCAGGAAATTCCCAACCTGGTGTTGACTCTCTTTCCATGTTGCCCTGCTTTTCACCCACTGCTGGCTGGAAGGGAGAGGAACCTGGAAGAGCAGCTGAATATTTTCTGAGGCATATTTGTAGCAGATCTCTATTTAGAAGGATTAAACCAATCTATCTGTGTCCCCCTTATGCAGCACGAAGACATAAGGCAGGGCAGTGTGTTTGCTCATACATATTTCAAATATTTTTATCTTCCCCCNNCCCCCCTTCCTTTGGATTGTTTCCACTTTTACTTTAAAATGGTTAGGGTAAATCTGGCTGCCCTAAAGCTAGCTCCAGTTCTATATAGTTTACTTCTGTTGATTTAAAAATGCGAATCATGAGAAAGATTTGCCAGTGTAGCATTTGCTGTGCAAAATTTACATGCAGCTGCTTTGAACTGAATTCCCAGCAGAAGTGAAAGGATTTTGAGGCTTCCAGATCTTAGCAGGCTACTGTTGTTTTTTTGTTAGGTCTTTTTTTTTTTTTTCAGACAGAAATCTGTATGATATGTACTTCTCCAGAGATCCCTCCCAGCCAGCTAGGACTCTGCCATCCTTTTCCTACCCCACTGAGACATGTTATCAGCTTTTGGGAGGGGATGCTTCTGGACCTAGAAAGTTAATTAGATTTGCTTGTGAAAGTCTGCCACTGAAGTGACTGATTACTTTTTAGAGGGAAGGAAAGCTCTTGTCTCTAGAGGGCTAACAAAAACATGCAAATCTGTGTAAATCTTGATGCTTATTTATCTTCTATGGGGCAACACTCTTCTCCTTATGTGGGGAAAATTTACCAGCAGTTCTGTTTCGGTTTCTGGAGTTGGAGATTGAATTCGTAAACTTGGTTTGATAGATCAAGGATATAATCAGGAGTGTTTGAAGGCTGTTTGCAAATCAAATGCTGGTAATTCTGAGTGAAGTAGGCTTGCCCTGCCTGACTCCAGCCTGACCAGTTTCACAGAAGCTGAGAATCTGTTGACACTGATAGTTTTTTTGGGTAATGAAACCATGATCTAATCCAGGGCCAGAGCAGTAAACAAGTGGTTTGCTGTTTAGACATGTAAAGCAATTAAGGTAATGCACGCCACTTACAGGTTTGGTGAAGATGCTTCCTGTGCTGACACAGGAACCTCCTCACTCCTCGGTGGCTTCAGCAAGCGGATGCTATTCTCCTTAGGAGCAGGATCAATTTGATGTCTCATAAATCTTACTAGATATTCTGTTCATTCCTCAGAGGAGTATCATGAGGGTTAATTATTTCCCTGCTCTGACTCAGACAGAGATTTTGTGCCAGAGGATTCTGGCAGTAAGTATAATCCTAGTGATACCCTCAGTGAGGAAACCATTGTTAATGATGTTGATGAGGAAGCGCTAATGGAAGCTGAACCAGAGCCTGATACAGAAATTGAGAGACCTAAGGCAAACAAAGGAAAGAGGTTGGAAACTTGTCTGTTTTCAGCCTCCCCAAGCAGATCTTATGAAAAATAACTCTTTGTCTTCTCCCCACCCTTCCCCATCTGAATGCAGGCTGCAGAATGGGTCTCCTGAGGCTGAGCTGTGCCAAGGGAGGGAGGAGATGCACTGCTGAAGTGATGGTGCTGAGTGCCACTGTTGTTCTCCCGGGGAAGATGTGCAGCAAGGAGTAGGTTTCAAATAGACTGTCTCTTCAGCAAAGCCAGCCTGACAGATGGGGTTGAGGCCCTCGCTTTGCCTGCGCTCCAGCAAGGCATCGCTCCAGAGCCACTGTGAATTATAAATACATTAGCCATGTCACTCTATTTAGGACTGGTACTCTGGTGTTGGATGTTGCATGAATAAAACATATTTTCCATATTGTTTTTCTCTTATCAGTATTTTATAAACTCGTGATGAGAGAGCAGTGATACCTACCTGCTGTGCACCTGTGCTGTGAGGGGCAAAAGTCTCCCTGTGCCAGCACGCAGAGCAACTTAGCCCTTGAAATGTTGCCCTTGTCCCAGAGAGATTATTTTCCTCTCCTAGTCTTGTGTGGTTTCCAAGGCCCAGTTTAAACACATACAATGACATAGGATAGATAACTATTTTCCATACATGGCATTGGTTGTTCGGCAGGAAGCATTCATTGCTTTAAGACAGCACTGAAAAGGATTCTGTTCTGCACTCCAAAAGAGAAGCAGGCAGGATTATCTTGGGTCACATCTTTCTTCTATTAGTCAAATAGTGAAACCAGACATCTGAGTTGTTTCAGTCTGTGACCTTACCCTGTGCTTCCTGACAGATCTCACAGCTTTTCAGTTGTCCCTAGTTTATATGCAGGATTCTTCAGTCCCCCTGGCAATCTGCATTCTTTCTCGAGCTTTTTGCTGGTATCTTGGGCCTTTGGGAGATCACAGCCTCGCCTTGGTTTCTACGTGGCTGCATAGTTAACCACTCCAGCAATTCACTGCCTTAGTCTGGATCCCTTCACTGAACAGGCTTAAAGGTATTCATGACCTTCTCCACTGTTTCTTGATGCTATTCAACCTATACAGTATGCTTTCAATTCACATTCTTCCTGGATGCCTCCAGAAGCAGAACAGCAGGCTCCATGATTTCCTGACACTGTGGCCCTTTATAGCAACCAGCAGTTTACACATTTGTCATTCAGCTCACAATCTGCTTCACTGTTTCTGGCATCCTATGGTTGCTCTCTCATTCCCTAACATGCTGTAGCCTTCTTCAGGCTCAGCAGCTGCTCCAAGAAGGTTCCTAGGGCTGGGGAGCTTTTTGCTGAAAACGTTTTTCAGATTCCCCCCTCCAAGCTCTCTAGCAATGATTTTTAATTTTTTTTCTTTTAATTTCTTGACATAATATTGCTTTTCTTGGCATATTTCTGATTGCTTCTTCATTTGCCTTTATGGGTCCCTGATCTCCAGCAGCGTGTGTTAATCTCCATAAAATCTGGACATTCTGTGACTTCATTATTCCAAACATCCTTGTAGCTATACCCAGCAGCTGCAGCCCTTCTTGAAGTGACTACTTTTGGTAACATTCCTTTGTGTTTGATGACTTTTGTGTTGTGTCCTCAGCAGTTCTCAGCCTTCTCTGGTTTTCATTGTCGTCCTGAGACTTGCATATCCTAGCATCATGAGGCTTTCTCAGACAGCTCTGTCATGATGATGTGTCTTCTCATTTTCTGTGTCACCCTGGGACCTCTCCTGACATGCATATCTTATCCAACTTCCCTTATGTCCCACAGCACTACACAGGCTTTTGCTACATCTTCAGCAACTTCCATGGTACTCTGATGTCCCTGACTGTTGTCTGGCTCTCTTTGATCTTTTCCAGCTGAATTGCAGCACTCTCTTAATATCCTTTTCTCTATCCTCTATAATCTATACAGGCATCTCTGTCTAGCTAATGGTTATTTCCACATTATTTTTTTAAGTTTGACTCAAAACATTTTTGTTCATCTACAAACCTTTGCAGTCATGCAACCAAAAAAAGGACTTCCTGGTAAAGCAGCAGTTTGAGCATTCGCTCTGTTTCTCTGGCAACATTTATAAAAACAAAAATATGTAGCTATCTTAATGAGTTTTGAGAACAAGAGATTGCTACGGCATTTGCAGAAATGTGTTGGCTTCTGACTAGCTTTTAAATTCATGTCAGGGTTTTGGAAGTGTTGTCTGGTTTGCTTTAGCAGGTGGGTTGGCCTAGGTGATCTTCAGAGGTCCCTTCTAACCCCTGCCTTGCTGGGATTCAGTTCAGCCTGCAGAAGAGAAGGTTCCAGGGAGACCTAATTGCCACTTTCCAGTACCTGAAGGGGGCCTGCAAGAAGGTTGGAAAGGGACAGTTTAGAATGGCCTGCAGTGATAGGAGGGTAATAGATTGGATTTAGAGAAGAGTAGATTTAGATTGGATGTTAGGAAAAAGTTCTCTATGCTGAAAGTGGTAAGAGCTTGATCCAGGTTGCCCAGAGAGCTGGGAGATGCCTCATTCCTGGAATCATTCCAGGTCAGGTTGTCTGGGGCTTTGAGCAGCCTGCTCTAGTTGCAGCTGTCCCTGCTGGAGTATTGGACTACATGGAGAGACCTTGGAAGGTCTCTTCCAACCCAAACCAGTCTATGACTCTGTGTATGAACAGTCTGATGCTCTTTGCCTAAGTAACTAAAAGTAAGATAAGGCTCATACCATGGTGATCTTGCTCCTGTGTGAAAGGATCCTGCAGAGAATAAGGCTGGCAATGTTCTAAAATAAAAATATTGATCCATAGTAGCAGTGCCTTTGCTTCTTTTTTAATAAAGTGCACCTCAATGCTCAACCCAATTTCATCTGTTAATATTTGTAAAGCACTTAAAGTATCTGGGTGATGTGGACTGTGAATATTTAGACTGTTCTTGCCTTAGAAAATTTTCACCCATCACAATTAATAAGAAAATCCTGAGCTGGAGACAGTGAAGCAATTTTTACTTGCCTGCTACCTGGCAAGTTGTTTAATATTCAGAGTTTTCAAACACTACAAACCTCCAGATATTGAAGTTTGAGGTTGTAAAACTGGCTCCATTCTAATGTCAACTCTTTTGAAAGTATATGAGCATGAAGTAACAGAAGTTACATTTCATACTAGCTACTCCTGTCATAACGTCATCATAGTGATCTTCGCTGGTGTGATGTAAGCCAACTCCATCCACTCTACATGAATATCATTATGAAGTGAGTATTTCTTCTTCATAAAAATTCCAGCTCTCAAGCATGTTTGTATATGTAGGCTCCCTTATTGTAGCACTCTCTAGTGCTTTCATCACAGTAAGAATCCTAAAATAAGTTTGTTCCTGTGAATTGTCATGTACAAACACAATATCACAGAATGGTAAGGGTTGGAAAAGACCTCTGGAAATCATCAGGTCCAAACACCCCTGCCAAGGGAAATTCATCTAGAGAAGGTTACTCAGGAACATGTCCGGGTTTTTAATATCTCCAGAGATGGACACTCCACCACATCTCTGGGCAGCCTGTTCCAGTGCTCTGTCACCCTTAAAGAAGTTTCTCCTCATTTTTAGATGGAATTTCTTATGTTCGAGTTTGTGCCCATTACTCCTTGTGCTGCCACTAGGCACCAATGAAAAAAGCCTGGTCCAATCCTCCTGACACCTACCCTTTCAGTGTTTCCAAGCATTGATGAAGTCCTGCTTTGGTCTTCTCTTTTCCAGACTAAAAAGACCCAATACTCTCAAACTTCCCTCATAAGAGAGATGTTCTGGTCCCCTAATCATCTTTGTAGACTTTTCTTATACCCTAGTGCGATAGTTCCTGGTTTCCACTTACAAAGGTTGCAAAAAACACTATGTGACACAAATCATGCAGTACTACTTTCCAGTTTTATTTGGTTCCTTAGTCAACCATGCTTTTAGTTATACTCAGCAGCAGACTTTGTGTTTAACTCTGCAAGGGCTACATGCTTATGTGCTTACTCTGTTTCCTTTCCTGCTGAAGTTCTAAAGCAATCAGCAGCACTTTAAATATGGATTTATTATTGCTTATGTACTGCAGGGGAGGAAGGATAAAAATGCTACCCAGTACAGTGGGGTCAGTTTCTTTTTGCATGAAAGGAGTTTTTAGCAGAAGAGGAAGAAGCTGAACCTGGTGCCAGCTGTTTTTGTGCTAGCCAAGTCTTGTCATCAAAACTGCAAGGAGGCTGTGCTAACTAACTCTGTAGAGGTTATGGTTAGCTTAAACTTCCAGATGTATGCTTCCATAGCTCCTCCCATGCTTCCCTTCCCCTCACTTTGCTCCCCTCCCCACAGCCCCTTCTGGGACAAGTGCAGAAGCCATCTCAGCCAAGCGGACATCATCAGGTGAAGTCTGTAATGGTTGTGACTGCTCTGGACAACCTAACTCAGCAAGTGATCCAAGTTCAGTCATGGCCTTACTGAATATAGATTAAAATTTATTTTTTAAAAAAGCTGAGTTGAACCTGGCAGCTTTTAAAACCTGGAAGATCTGAAGGGGAGACAAAGCCAGCAATTAGTGAATACAGCCTGTAGTACTCTTTCATCAGTTCCATGTTTCCTTTATTGTTTTTCCTTCCTAGGAATTTGCTCTGTGTGCAGGATTCCCCTGTGGGTGCACAGTGAGCCTGACTGGGGCTGTTCAGCCTGGAGAAGAGGAGGCTCTGGGGAGAACTTAGAGCTGCATGTCAATTTCTGAAAGGAAGGCTAGAGAGGAACTGTTTAGAAGGACTGGCAGTGACAGGACGAGGGGCAACGATTTTACACTGGAGCAGGGTGGATTTGAGTTGAACATAAGGAGGAAGTTCTTCACAATGAAGGTGGTGAAATACTGGATCGGCTTGCCCAGGCATGTAGTAGAGGTCCAATCCCTGGAGACATTCAAGGTCAAACTTGATGTGGCCCTGAGCAGCCTGATCTAGTTGAAGACATCCCTGCCTACTGCAAGGTGGGGCTGGACAAGATGACCTTCAAGGATCCAATACATTCTGTGACCCTGTGATTGATTCTGTGATTCTGTGACTACCTTTTTTCCAGATGCAGGCTATCATGGTGGAGGCTAGAGAATAACCACAGCATAATTTGAACTCAAATTGAACTCCTGAGGTAAATTTGGTCCAAACTCTACTCCAGCCAGGGCCAATTGGATGAGGCTGCTCCCTGATAATCCTTCTCTGATGGCCCATGGCGAAAATAAAGCCTTTAGGTTTAGATTAAAAAGCGTTCCTTAAACTTCTTGTGAGCACAGACCTCTCCTGAATCTTTTATCTTCTCAAGATTTTCCTGAGTGCAGCAGTTCTGTACAGCTAACTACTGCTAACTGATAGCAATACCTCAAATTCCTCCAAGGTGAGGGAGTGAGAATTGATTATAATTTACTCTTTTGAAGTGCGAAGATCCATTTCTTTGCCTCAGAAAAACTGCACTGCAGCCAGCAGTTAGATGAGCTTTCATAAGTAATTGCAGCCAGTTCTCATGCCTATATCCTGCAGGAAATTAGCATCATCTAGTAAGCAGATTAATTGCTGTTCTTGGTCTTGTTTTTTTTCCTTCCTTCCTTCCTTCCTTCCTTCCTTCCTTCCTTCCTTC